>JXXB01030276.1:0-24919 GCA_000956275.1 Anopheles koliensis | reverse complement strand
GGATACATTATCCCATAGCAATCTTTTTCACCCTTGTTTTTTGTATGTTGATTTATTATACCTCTAGTTTCAAGTTATCTTTTCTTTGTACTAGTAAGGCTAGTTTGTACTGCAAGCTGCATTGTGGTTCATTTTGCTGTCAATAGAATAGAGATTCCAAACTCCCAAAAGCGTCGTTTATTTTATACACAAAAGTAACTGCGGTGGGCTCTTAAATCATGTCTCTTGGGGAATGCCTGAGCTATCCTACAGTAAAATTTTAGCGCCAGCCTGCTTCTAGCTCAAATCCCGTCATGCATTGCGGTATAGTTTATGAATTTGTGTATCAACGAAATTTGCTCATCAAATGAATTTCAACGTGATGCAATATTTAAAAAATATTATTTTTACGAGTACAACATTTTGCCAGCTCTTCCACGTCATAAAGGATGCTGTCCATTTTGCGACAGACTAGCGGTATCTAATCTCGTTCGTTTCGTTTGTCTTTGCTTTAGTCGACGACGAAAAGATTGATAAGAAATGCCTCTCCAGCAAGACATGCAGGTGCGCTAGTGACAGAGTTTCGTAGTGTCATGAAAGGCACCAATACCCCTGGTAACTGGTACTTATTTACAAGCATTTAATCTACCAATGATGGTGGTTTACTTATTCGCCGTGGCGTCTTTGAAGTGGACATCACTCATATTGCTTAATCTTTTAATAACTTTAGAAAGCAATGGTGGACATTTTGCAAAAGGGTCGAAATATTGCTGATCCTTTACAAAACATCTCTCAGCATCTATTATAATTCGCAAACACAACCAAAACGAGACAAATATTAACAGCCAGAGGTGTTGCATATCGATCCGCAAGCGCATATGCCGGGGCCGGGGTCAGTCCTAAAAATAGTCTACTTAACCTCCCCCCCCCTTCGTCTAGGACCATCAGAGCGTGTACTCGTTATTGTCACTTGTACTCCATTCCGTTTGTGTTCGTTATCGTATGCATCGTACCGCATTCGTGACACAAAAAAAGTGTCTGCTTGTACACGGTAGCTCGCATTGCAGCTCGACAACATTATAATCAGCAGGTGTATTAGTAACGCGGAGCGGGCCACTGCTTGTTCCGTTCCTTCCCGCTCTAGTCTGCTAGCTTTTCTGTTAATGTCCCGCTTGTTAATATCGATAATATCGTTGGCAAATTTCCGCTTCCATCACCGTTGCAGTTGGAGGTTAGGAAAGCTTTTTTTTTCCATTTTCTGCCACACCATCTATCTCGGTGCCGTCGCTACACGGTTCACACATTTTGATCCCTTTTCCGGGGGCGCCAGCCGTTCGGAAAAGTCACAGTTGAAGGACAGTTCGTGACTTGCTGCGAATTCGCGGTAGAGTGGCAACAACAAAGTGGCTTTTTCAATTTTAAATCGAGGGCAGCACTTTTCTGGTCTTTTTCAATTTCGTATGAAATATAGTCTACCAATCCTACACACCGGCATTTAAAGTACGCTCATGTAGCGCATCGAGCGTATGGGAGTCCCAAGGGTATTTATCTTGGGCTAGCACCTCCTCAAACCACGGCAAGATGCATGTGCGACTTGTGCATCGTTAAGTGTACGTGTGCATATTGTAAAGAACAATAATAAATACCACACAATCGCAGCCAGAAGGTCCGCAGCGAGCCGGTGGATAAATCGATTTTTTTATCTGCATATAAAATTGGGAACCCGATGCAGGAGGAGGTATGATGTCGCATGTTTAATGTACCTTAGCGAAAAAGAGGTTTCCAGCTTTTTGGAAGCAATTCAAATCAGCACCGACGATACATAATTGGCCCCTCACTCGGTCACAGGCGAAACCACGAAAGCCGAATCGCACATAAGCGTTGCACAAGGATAAAAAGGATATTGTTAATTCATTTCAAATCTACTTGACCTCCTTAACACGGCTCGTTTTCGCACGTGGTTGTGGTAAATGGTTTTTTGATTCCCGAAACGACACAACAGTACCGTATCATGAGTACAGTATCATATCGGTATATTTGGTACCGTGCCATCCATATTTACTGACCAGTGTAGATCCGTTTCATCGTTGTACGAAGCCATTATTTTATCAGCAAACAGAGGGTCATAGATCAGCTCTTCGTTCTACGTATTCAAGGGCAGATGAAGAACAAAACACACATCCACACACCAGTGTATCGTCTTCTACGTTTCCTATCGTTTTTGAATCGTTTTGTTTGTTCTTTCTATCTCTCCTATCCATTGCTTTGTCATACAACTGTATCGAAATTATGTGATTAAGATTGCACCACTCATGTGCTTGGCTTTCAAGAACCTTGATTTATATGTTGCAGGTTTCGGCAGGCGAATGAGTAAAAAAAACGGATTTTCAATAATATTAATGATCCAATTTATTTGATTTCTTCACAGAATAAAACTTTATCTGCAGAACTTTCTTTTTGTCACCATGCACCAACTAGCCTTAAATATCTATTACATTCTATATCAAAATTGAACAGTCCGGATTGTTTCAATTGGTCATGTTAATGAAGGCTAGAATGAATTTGTCATTCGATACTGGCTACTAGATTTAATGTACTCCACTGTACATGGATGCTATGATGCCAGGTTTTCCTTTTACTAATCTCTTACATAGAGCATTAATGGTCTCCCAATGGAATAAAAAAAACAGCGGAATCAACGAAAACGAACAAACAGCGAAAATATAACGTTCTTGAGCTATGCACTGCTATCTTTTTCTCTTTATAACACTGTTTTCCCTCTCTCCCTTTCATCTAACCACTTGGCGGAATCGAGCGTGAAATTATTGTATCGCCACAATGGCTTCCCTTTTCCAAATTATTTGTCAAGGAAACTATAACTAGGTTTATGTCTGCAAACGATACGATATAACCACATCGTGGGTTTGCTGTGATTTACGAGATCCAACAGGGAACGGTGCTTTTTGGCAAAAATTGACTCGTTTTATATGCAGGCTAATCCACAGTCCTTTTTACAGGCCCCTTCCCTCACGGTATTTTGTACTGTGCCTAGGTTTTTTTGCGGAAATTCAAAAATCATTCCCTTTGTACTTAATTTTCTTCCCAATTACGTAGAATCACCCGAGACCATCCATCTGACGTGGTTGTTTCATTCCTCTAGAAAATTGTCTGGCCTTTGCCCGAAATATAAACTCAGATATGCAAGCAATAGCTCAATTCCCCTATTTTCGCATTGTGTTTTCGTTTCAGATTCACTGTTTTGTTCTAAGCCCTCCTTCTCCCGCGTGCTCGTATTTACGAACGATACAAACAATTGTGCAAAATACACACACACACATGACGGGACAAATTTAAAAAAGTTTTTTTTTAAACAATTCGTTCACATGATGGTGCAGTGTGCAGTGCAAACGGTGGCAGTGAACTAAAGAACTGCTGCCACAACACAACTACACTGGAGGAGGCAATGATGAACACCGCGATGTTCTATAAAATAGTGATTCATAATATCACTTGTGCAAAAAGAGCATAAAGTAAACAAGAAGTGTAACGTTCCGATTCAATATCAAACGGAGTGATAGTTCGATACGCGAAATTTGGTGCCGAGAACTGATAAGAAGTGCTTACCACAACAGTATGCTCTTGCGAGCGTGCTTCTGATTAGTGTGTTCATACGTGTATGATCCTTGTGTTAAATAATGTGCCGTAGCATCGCGTTGTTTGTGTTGTAACTAGAACCTACCTCATCATGTCCTCGGGAGCGGTTGGTGGTGGAGCCAGTGGTAGCGGTAGTGCCGGTGGTGGTGGTGGAGTTGGAGGTGGTACTGGCGCTAGCAGCAGCAGTAGCAGCGCAGGTGGTAGCAGCGGCAGCAACAAGAAGCGACTCGCCACCCTAAACGGCATTCCGACGAGTGTCGATGACAAGACGAACGATTTCCTCTGCCCGATTTGCTTCGACATCATCAGCGAGGCGTACATCACGCGGTGCGGCCACACGTTCTGCCATCAATGCATCGCCCGTTCGATCGACGTCGCGAAAAAGTGCCCCAAGTGCAACTATCCGCTCGCGTCCCACGAGCACATTGTGCCGAACTTTTTGTTAAATGAGCTCATCACCAAGCACCGGCTGAAAGGTGGTGGTGGTGGTGGTGGTGGTCTCCTGCATCGGCACAAGTCCCTGCCCGGTGAAACCTCCCCCCAATTCCAAGCGGGGCGGCACGGTGCGAGTGGCGTTGGTGGTGGTGGTGACGCGATTGCTGGCGGTGAAGGCGACACATTGAAGCACTTTCTGGCGACGGAATCGAAAAAGCTCTCGCTGTCGGATGTGAACGTTATGCTGGAGATATTGACGCAGCGAAAAACGTTGCTTGAGGCGGAATCGTGCGCCGCCCAGAACAGGCTGTTGCACGAGTTTTTGAAGCACCTCCTGAAGCAGAAGGAACAGCAGCAGCTGCAGATCGCGAACGAAATTTCCCTCATTCAAAACGATCTGCTCGACGTGGAGAAAGTGCTGAAGGATGTGCAGAGCAGCTGCCCGACGGTGGAGGAGGTGGAGCAAAGTGTGCGCGATGAGAAGGACGAGAACGTGGTCGCGATCAAGCGCGAGATCATACAGATAATTGATACGATCGACAACATTGCCGTACCGTCGAACCGATCGCTCATCGATGACACGATCTCCAATGCGTCCGAATCCTACGAGGGATTTAATCTACATGGTGCGCGTCAGGGGGGTTTGGGTTCCGGTGCGTCACTCGCATCGACCCCTTCCTCGTTTTTGGCTCGAAAACAGCGGATGTATCAACATTTTGACGACTTCGTTCAGTGTTACTTTGCTGCGCGGAGCGAGGATCTCTACTTCGGTAAGGATCGTTCGTGTAGTTCCGATTCGCTGGGGGTTGGCGAACGATCCACCTCCAGCGGTGCTAGTCTCGGTACGGGGGCTGGAAGCTTTAGCAGTGGTCGGCTGACGGGAGGAACGGCTGCCACTGGTGGTGCACCGGCGGCAACTTCGAACGCCTCCAGTCAATCCAACCTCGATACGACACGTTCGAGCGGCCGCTCATCGCTGGACACATTCCGGGAGAGTTT
Organism: Anopheles koliensis; assembly: GCA_000956275.1. Lineage (NCBI taxonomy): Eukaryota > Metazoa > Arthropoda > Insecta > Diptera > Culicidae > Anopheles > Anopheles koliensis. Next base: position 19,852 of record JXXB01030276.1, on the reverse strand, counting down.
GATCAAATTTTCCAAGTACAGCGCCCTGCGCCCACTGGCAACGCTGAACTACTCGAACGATTCAAACTACGTTTCGACGATCGTGTCCAGTATCGAGTTCGACAAGGACAGCGAGTACTTCGCCATCGCGGGCGTTACAAAGCGGATAAAAATCTTTGACTACTACACCGCCATCCGGGACGCGGCAGTGGACATCAACTATCCGATTAACGAGATGACCTGCAACAGCAAGATATCGTGTGTTATCTGGAACAGTTACTTCAAGCAGGTCCTGGCGTCGAGTGATTACGAGGGTATCGTCACGATCTGGGACGTTCTAACGCGCACGCGTACGAAAACGTTCGAGGAACACGACAAGCGATGCTGGTGCGTCGATTTCAACGAGGTAGATACGCGCCTGCTTGCGTCCGGATCGGATGATGCACGCGTTAAACTGTGGTCCCTGAACGTGGACCACTCCGTGGCAACGATCGAGGCCCGCGCGAACGTGTGCTGCGTTAAGTTTAACCCGAAGAGCTCCTGCCACCTGGCGTTCGGTACGGCGGACCACTGCGTCAACTACTACGATCTGCGCAACCTAAAGCAACCGCTCTGCCTGTTCAAAGGCCACCGGAAGGCGGTGTCGTACGTGAAGTTTCTCAACACGGACGAGATCGTGTCGGCCAGCACGGACGGGCAGCTGAAGCTGTGGAACATCAACTCGCCCCCGTTCTGTCTGCGATCCTTCACGGGGCATATTAACGAGAAAAACTTTGCCGGCCTCGCAACCAACAGTGACTATCTGGCTTGCGGTAGCGAAGACAATTCGCTCTGCGTGTACTACAAGGGCCTCTCGAAGCAGCTGTTTAATCTTAAGTTCTCGAATGGAGGTAGCACCGGCAGCACCAACTGCGGTGGTTGCGGCAGTGGTGGCACGGGAAGCAGTGCCAGTGGTGTCGGTAACAGTAGCTCCAGGACGAGCGGTCTCGCGTCGGCCGATGGAGAGCGGAGCAGTTCGGAGGGGAACGAGTTCGTGTCGGCCGTGTGCTGGCGAAAGCAAAGCAATATCATCATTGCCGGCAACAGTGAGGGTGTGATCAAGATTCTAGAGATCGTATAGGGACCGTGTAGCACAAAATCCAAAGGATGCACGTTTCGTACAGTGTAACCAGCTCTAGTGTGCTAGCTTAAACCGTTGAAGCTTGCAATGAGGATTGTAAAGCATTTACTTGTACATTAATAATAACATAAGGAAACTTATTCGTTGGATAGGGCTAGGGTCTAGGATAAGTAATAGTAGCTGCAAGTCTAACTGTCAAGTAAGTACCGTAATTTCGCGTGTATAAGCATCGTCCTTGTGTACCATTATCTGGATTCTCAATGAATTTTGGATTCAATTTTTGAAGAAAAACGCCTCATCATGTTCAATATTTTGATTTTCCTTAGGTTTTTATTACTTCCCGATGACTAACTTGCATCTATTACAGGGACGGTCACATTACATACGATTGGGTCTTTACATATGAGCTGTTTACGCTTTTTTATTACACGAATGGTACAGTTATGAGCTTAAATGGATCGACACTCGATTTTCATAAAATGATTTTGTTTTTATTTTTGAATATCTGTAAATTTTTTAAAATACACATTTAACTACTTTCATGGTACAATCTGTTGAAGGATTTTCTGAAATTTTTACTTCACATCCATTTACCTTGCGAGCATACCCGTTCCGCCGCCCTTCAGCAAAATTCCTTTATGGAGATTTTTTTTAAATCATAATAAAATGATTAATAATATTTGTTGGTGTCCAGATTAAAGCAACGTGGTGTAAAGTCCACATATTTTAAAACACGTTTTGAACACGACCATTTTATGTATTAATGGTGTAAACAGTTGTATAAACGAAAATGCGGTAAATATTAATCTGTTGCTGACATACTGATTCCTCTTACCTTACATACTGCACTGTATTTCTTGTGTCTTTCTTTCATTAACGGGTATATTCACAGCATTATACATCATTTTACGATCGTTTATAAAGCTGTCTATGGATTCCCAGCAAGAGAAACCATCAGTTTGTTTACCTGACTTTTTGTGTACTAATTGAAGCATAGCGCTCGTTGGTCGTATTAAAACGTTTACTGGATGGTCGGGCTACGGGTAAACAAAGAAGAAAGCTTATGTATTATGAGAATAGCAATTTAAATGCACGAAAGTGTCAAACCAAATATTATTTTATTTGAATTTCCTAAAAATTATGCGTTACGCGTTTCATAACCTTTTCTTCGTATCTCCAGCGAAACGCACAACATAAAAATCTCAGCCTATCACAGATTCCATTAACAAATAAATGTGTACTGTCTTTTCAATGGTAGTATTAAATTTTCATTTTAATTACTTCTTTGTCAAGCCGTAACTTTTCATTCAATATTGCGATTCAAATACCTTTTTCGTACGTCCCATTTCCCATGTTAAGCGAGCAATTTATGCAATTTCGCCAGTAAAGCAAATCAAAATGCAAGATAGTCAAGATGATGAGATTTTGGTAGTGTATATATAACCACAAAAAGTGTTACACAGGCGATCGCAATTATATGTATCTTCCTTATTATTCATCGTACCATTACCATACAGTAATCTTTCGCTCAACAAACTCCTTCTCTTCCCCGTGGTAATGCAAACCGAAACATATTCATTTGCAATTTATTTCTATATGGAAATCAATATAAAACAGGTATAATAATTTGAATACTACAACTAAAAATTAGAGCAAAACAAAATTTATCAAACGGTACATTGCGGAGGTAATAACATGTTGCACATACAGCAGTGCGAGTAAAGTAGTAAAAACCTATAAAAGAACCAATGCGAACTGTGTCGCACTGTATGTACATTCAATCGACGGAGAAACTAAGTGTTAACTACACAATATTGTTTTTATCTTTAATTTTATTCACAAATGTTGGTGTTCGTTCCGTAGTAAGTTGTTCAGATTAAGTTAGATTTTTTTATCTTTAAAATTTATGAACTATTACTGCGTACTGCTTTCTTTTAATGCCCCTTTCCAGCTCCATCCGTAGACTGTAAAACCAATAGATGTGTCCGTAGTACTAAGGGTGCCAATCATTTCTCCTGTTAATGGAACCGAATGTACATGACTTAGGCGATCTTAAAATCACGTACGAAAGCAAAATGATCTATTTATTGTTGCTCTAGCAACATGATGGAAGGGATGGAAAACAAACCTTATTTTTATATAGCGGCGTACAACATGTAGACCAACACGTATTAGTAAGATATGTAACGCCAAGATTGGATGGGCAAAAGCTGTGGTTTAATAGAAAACACATAAGCGTAAATGATAGTGTGTCGATGGGTACTGATGGGAAAATAATAGCGTTACAGCGTTTGTTATAACCTTTCCTGTTCACTTGCATAAAGTGAAATTGTTGTCATAGTGCCGGCCGAAAATTGTTTTTTTTTTCTCGAAAAGTACATAATAAAAAACACCGTTAAAATCTCTTTTGTACTTGAAAATCGCACCAAACTCCTCTGTCTTGCGAGTTGTTGAGTTTTTTTTCTCTTCTAAATGAGGTTACATTAACAACCATGCCTTTGTTCTGCTTCCCAGCTGTGGCCCGGTCAAAGCCGGTCAAACACGCATTTTCTGGGAGCTCGGTAAGTTTCCGGCAGTGGCTGTGACCGGTTTGGGCGATGCCTCCAAATGGGACGAGCTGGACGAGATCGATGGCACAAAGGAAAACGTTCGCATCGCAGCCGCAGCCGGTGTCCGGGCCCTGTCGGCGAACAAGATAGCCGAGATCGCGGTGGAAGATATGGAGCACGCGCAACAGGCGGCCGTAGGTGCGACGCTAGCCAACTACAAGTTCCAGGCATTTAAGAGCAAGGACAAACAGACGCCACTGCCAACGGTGAGCTTGGCCGAGGATGCCGCCGGGAAGGCCGAATGGGAGCGTGGAGTAATCATTGCCGAGGCACAAAATTGGGCCCGTGTGTAAGTATCTTCATCACCGCCATCGATACCGATCCGTTGCATACTTTAAAAAATCATCAATTCAGAAATCATTTAACACCAGCTATAGAGTCTCATTAACCAACTTCAGCGACGTTATGTACGGTTCTAATAATGCTATTTTATTTGTTCCTAATTCGCAGATTGATGGAAACGCCAGCCAATCATATGACACCGACTATTTTCGCCGAAACTGTCAAACAGCGATTCAGTGGCGTGAACGTGGAAGTGCTCGTTCATGACGAGGCATGGGCGCAGGAGAAAAAGATGGGATCGTTTCTGTCGGTAACAAATGGTTCCACCGAGCCAGCCCGATTCCTTGAGCTGACGTATCGCGGCTCGCAGGAAGACGTACCGTGCGTAGCGCTCGTCGGCAAGGGCATTACCTTCGATTCCGGTGGCATCAGCCTGAAACCGTCGGCCAACATGGACCAGATGCGTGCCGACATGGGTGGTGCCGCAAACGTTGTGTCCACCATTCTGGCGCTGGCTCAGCTGAAGGTACCGGTGAACGTGAAGGGATTCGTGCCGCTGTGCGAAAACATGCCCAGCGGAACGGCCACCAAGCCGGGCGATGTGGTGTTTGCAATGAACGGAAAGAGCATCTGCGTAGACAACACAGACGCAGAGGGTCGGCTCATCCTGGCCGATGCACTGTGTTACGCATCGACGTAAGTATATGTCCAGAAAAGTACGCCGGATGCTCTATCGAAATGGGATTAATAATTTGAACCCTGTTTTCGCTCTAGGTTCAATCCAAAGTTCATCCTCGACATCGCCACGCTTACCGGAGCGATCAAGGTGGCTCTTGGAGACTGTGTTTCGGGTGTATTCAGCAGCAACAACGAGCTATGGAACGCCATCCACGAGGCGGGCTCCCAAACGGGCGACCGTGTTTGGCGTATGCCTCTGTTCAAGCACTATAGCGAGCAGATGTGCGACCACAACGGGTACGATTTGAACAATCTGGGCAAGGGTAAGGGTGGTGGCTCGTGTACGGCTGCGGCTTTCCTGCGCGAGTTCGTACCGAAAGGAACACCGTGGCTGCACGTCGATATCGCCGGCGTTATGGGCGATTGTAGCGATCAAAGCTACACGGGTGCTAAGGGTATGACCGGACGCCCTATGCGCACGCTTGTAGAGTTCGTATCTAAGGCGGGCAAAGCTTAACTGCGATACACGAATGGGAAAGAAAACGGCAACTAACATATGGTTTACCGTACGCAACAAAGTATGCATTTTTCTGTTCTTATCCCATCGTTCCGGGGGAGATCAAAATCTGCCGCTTTCCAACCAGTCAGTCATTTATTTTGCCATCAAAAATTATAGCATCACCTTAACACATTAATCTTTAATCGTACCTAGTGCTGGCAGGAAAATGGAAAAACATGATTGAGATACATTTTATTCAGTTCACTGATATGGATTACGGTAAAACAATTATGTTGTAGTACAACTATACATTTGGGTAATTTACGCTCTAAAACTCCGGAGGAGCTAAGTGAAATGGCCAACTGTTTTATTTGTTATAATATGGAAAAAGATTGTTGGTTAATAAATAGTGAATGCATGATAGCTCAAACGTGTTTTTGTTTTAAAATGTATTTATATCACACAAATGTGTTAGTGGCATAAATTTCTCACACGTGGCCAAATGTTTTCAGTATATTCTTCCAGTTAGCTTAGAATGTTTCTTTATTAGATTTACAATGTCGAGTGTTTCGGTAACAGGCAGCTTCTTTATTAGTTTGTAAACAATCCACACAATATTTCCAGTTGATTATGACAGCAAAGGGAAATAAAATCACGATTTTAATGTACTAATGGTTAATATTTAATTAAATCTAATAAAAACAAATTTCAAATTTATCAACGGATAAAAAGATGGTTAATTTGCATGTTTGGTAAATGATAAATAACCAATAAAACATTTCTTCTTTTCACCCAACGAGCTGCATTCTTCTTTTTCCCCATGTTTGTCAAACCTGTCTTCGCGTTTCGCGCCATTTTTCGAGGATCATGTTGCTTCTCAGCAGTCAAAAGTTGTTTATATTGTTTACACACCGCAGTCGCTAAGGAAACGTGTCGCAGCAACGGCAAACGTTGGTGCCATTTCGGCCTGAAGTGTTGAGAAAGTGCCTCATTTCGATTCATATTCTATGGTGCGTTAGTTATGTGTTTTGTCAATAACAAAAATGGAGAGCAATTACGTTTCGGTCTTTAAGCTAAACGGTGTTCCTATTCTCCCGCCTCTTGTAAGTTATTCCTCACACACAGGGCTGAATGTTTCGAGTCTTGACGTGTTTGGAGCATCGTTTACAGATAACTGATGAAGTACGTGCGGCCGTTGCTGATTATCGGCAGAAGGCGCTTGACGTCGAAAAACGTTTGGAAGAACGTCGGAGACTCTTGATGGAAAACAATATTGCTACCCAACCAATCGACCGTCATCTGAACGCTTCTGTTCAGCAACAGCAGGTCAAAGAGGATCAGCAGATACATGTAACCGAAACAGCGATTACTCCAATGAAATCGATGGAAGATGATAGCTCTTCAACAATTTTGCATCAACAAGAAATGCCATCAGACCCATCTGCTATCGAACCAACACCGTGTGTGGATGATAATGAATTATCAAAACTACATCAAGAAATCACAATTGATGAAAACGAAGTTGGATGGAATGCGACTCCCAGCAAAACGCTACACAATCTTGGACAAACGAGGACACCCCGTATTGAGTCGACCACCAGGACAGTCTCTCCCATATCGGAGAATTCGTTTGCATACTTCGTTAATGTTGATCACCAACAAACGATCAATGCAGACGGTTCTACCAACCACAAGCCATCAAACCTGAAGTCTTCAACCAGGACGGTAACTCCTACTTCAGAAGAATCCCTGCCTTTCTTTCCATTGGTTCGTTCTAACACATATAATTTGGAAAAACCGACCATAGATTTAATGCATCTTCATCAAGACGATCACTTCTTGCCCGTAGATCGTACAAAACAAGATCTGTCTAGTAAACATGAACCGGATACCAAACATAGTAACATAGCAACCGGCAACTTAACACCCGTTACAGCTGGTGTTAAGCCAGTTTCCGATTTTGAAACATCATCCAAGAAAACGTACGGCATGACGACCGCAGTAGACCGGAACAGTTCGGAAAAATCGCCAAAAGAACAATCAAAAAAGGTTGCTACAAAATGTCATCCAAAAGCTCGCAAAATAGTTTCTCGCAAGATTGACTCAAGTTGTTCGTCAAATGGGTCCGGGTTTGAATCCGATCGTACTTTCAACAGCATTGCGCAGGCACTTACCGCACATGAACAGCGCATGAAGGAGCTGTTACAGCGTCAGGAAGAAGAACGGTTACTGCTTGAGAAAAGTTTTCGTCAAAAAACGCAAGAACTAGTAGCACTGTGCGCAAAAACGCTCACCGTGACGGATAGTGATGTACCGAGAAATGGTGGCGAACAGATTTCAGCTACCTGTATGACCAATCGAATTAAAACGCCAGACTTAAATCCTGCCTCAAGCGTCAGTCAACTATCGCTGTGCGATATGTCATATGATTCATGCACTGACGACACGGATGACGCTGCCTATCAAACGTGCCATGCCAACGGAACGTCGGAAGAGAACGGTACCAACAACGAATCCACTTTGGTTGAGGAAGATTCGGCTATTGCCTTTAGCGCAAACAATCCCATGGAAACTTTTGCTAAGAACACTATGTTGAGCATCAAGCGGTATAACGATGCATTGAACGGGAATGGTCAATTTGATACTTTATCCCAGCGCATGATGGAATTGCAACAATACCGGGCGGCAACGATTATCAATGCATATGTCCGAGGGTATTTAACACGGCGGCTCTTCCAGACCAACGAGGTGCAATGCATCAAGCGTACGATCGCCGACATTGTTTGCCTAATCATTAGCTGGCACACGGATGGTAAAATCATAAACGATGATCCAATTCGAGCATCGCTTCGTCGTGATGCAAACAAACACATTGATTTCTGCCTCAACCGACTGCACGAGATTTTCATCCTTTATACGACGGACCAGCGTTTGGAGATGATACGTCGTGATCGCTGTATGAAGAGCTTGCCTACACTGCCAAAAGCTTGACCGATAATAGAGTTTCAGTTGGTCGGTTTCAATAGTTATGTTGTAATTTCTTTTACCGTATCCTTTTCTAAAAAAAACTTACATAAATTGCTATAGTTTCCTATAGTATTTCTATAATTCGTTCCAAAATAAAGGTGGCCAAAATAAGTGAAAGACGCGTAATTATTTCCGAACCGTTTTTTATTAAACTCTGACTTGTTCCATTTTCGTAGCACTTCAAGGGTACAAGCGATATAAGATTTGCAGATCGCAGCGTAATCATAGTGATTGGGGAAAGTTCGTCCTAGAGACGTCCAACTGCGGACCCGGATTACAAGCGGAAGAGAACTACATCCGCAAGGAATAGTGGAAAATGCGGCACGAGGAGTCTACAAGGAAGTTCGTGGCCTATGAGTCAACAAGAAATGTAATCCGGTCCATGGTTGGGATTTGGGAAAGGGGGGCGAAAGACTGATGAGAAAGCGAGCACACATTTTACATACGTTACGGTCAATGCCAAGGCTTTCGTTTGACCGCGCGAGAGTGTTTTTTATCGTTGGTAATGGAAAATTTTCTATACATGTGTTATTTTTAGAAAAAGAAACAAAGAACGCTGTCCTCAGTGGAGCAAACAAGCTCCGGGGGATCGAGCGCGATTTGTGTATGTGTTTGTGTATTTTACACCATAATTACACGTTCAAAGGGACTGGGGAGCGGTGGAGATAACAAATAGGGACGGTTTTGGCGTCAAGTGATCAATGATTTTAGTTGCGATGTGTGCCAAACGAGCTGTTGATGTATGCAGGATAGCCGTTGCTTGAATCGACCGTTGTAGTCACGGCAACGAACGTATATCTTGTAAAAGTACGGTCTGCCATTGCCATTAGTAGTAGGCTTGGATGATTTGACTAAGGGGAGAGAGTGGAACCATATTTCGCTGCTATATATTCTGTACCTGTTGCTTTCTTTGTTTTTCCGTTCACTTGTTTCCTAACAATGTTATCCGCCAATCGGGTTGCCCGATGTTTCCGGTCTTAACCATACAACAACGGTAGACGAAGAGGTAGTCGAACTGGATGGTAGTGGATGGATGGCATTCGGATTGTCTTGGGAATGGGAATTCCCACGTTGCTTCGTATGCCATCGCTCGTGCCAGCCTCAGGTTAGCGGCCCACTATGGTACTCCGCAACACTGCCACGTCCACGACCTCTTCCGCGGCCACGACCTCTACCGCGTCCCCTGCCCCGCCCGCGTCACCTTCGACCATCTCCAAGGCCCACTAGATCTGAAAGTTAAAATCGTATTACGTTAAGATAACTCCACATTCGTGATCCATTAAAGGTACAGTTGCGGTAGGACCGATCCGGACAGTTGGCTCACCTATATTGCTAGCCGTTTTCTCCAGGTACGCTAACGGGCCCTGCAAATTTGGCCCTGCGCCTTGGGGAAATCCTGGACCTGAACCGGCCTGTCCCACACCTCGGGGCATGCCGCCCTGCTGAAACATTTGAGGGTTTGCTGCACCCATCGGCATCGACTGTGCCATTTGTTGTTGCATTTGTTGTTGCTGCGCTTGTAACTGTTGCATCTGTTGTTGCTGCTGATGCTGATTTTGCATCTGTATAATGTTTTCGGTTAAATATGGATTCCATGATTAAATTACTATCACGCACTGCAACATACCTGCATTGGCATATTCATTCCACCGCTGCCCATTAAACCGGGCGGACCACCAGGTGCACCACCCGCAAGATTGCCGCGCATATCCGGTGGCATAGTTTGGATGGGTTTGTTAAAGTTTTGCTGATCAGATAGCAACTGCTTCCACGATTCAATCTTCTCGTAGTGTTTACGTATCAACTCATCCTTACGACCGATCTCTTGCTTCAGATCAAAGTTTTCTTCCTTCAGCAACAGATCCGGTTTGAGGGCGGAAAGTAGGAAACGCTTCTGCAGAAAAAACGCTTCCATCTGGCGCGCAAGGTCGATGAACTTCAGCGTGGTTTGATCCACTTCAACTTTGATTTCATCCTTATCTATCCCGGTGGCAGATTCTTCTTTGGTAAGCGCGTGAATACATGACTGCAAATGAAACGTTGTTAAATCGAGACGTTTTTTTCACCAAGACAAGCCGTCGCACATTTGCATGCACAAGGACGAGATGAAATATGAACCCTACCTGGAATGCTTCTTCGAGCTCATCCACTAAATTACCACTACCATTCGATGAGGAAGCCATTTCTGCGACCTGGCTTTTGGGCAGGTCGAGAAGAAAATAATATCTAAACGATTTAAATTTGTATTCTTTCGTATGGTTGAAGATGCAGTCCACAGCAGCAAACAAAAAATCTTCTTTGGTTTGTTGTGACGTTTTCCCGATTCATTTGCACTAAGGTATCTACAGTATATATCCAAGGTTACTACACATCTTTATATTGATTTTTTTTTCTTTGATGTCAACAGGATATTAAATATTGGGCAGTATTATTAATATTATTAAATATTACAATGTTGATCATGTTTCCCCTATATGAGCACGGAATATTTGTTCTGAAAAAATTATTCATTTTCATATTAACTATCGGGGACTTTCCTCCGCTTAAATATACTCAAATGTTTTCAACATTACTTGTGTGAGGTATGCGTGCCAATCAAACTATTTTTATTTTCATTTTACTTGTTTTAGGTACATGTCGTATTGTTAACGATATCCGTTTAGTTCGCGGCAATACATCGCCAATATTCACATCGGTAAGCAATGGTAGATTCGCCACATCATCATCTATAACATCACTCTCCAATTCTGCTATCGAATGTAGATATTTATGGTACATGTCGTTCTTAACAACAAGTAAACTTCGCGGTTCCAAAAGTATTTTCGTCTTATGTTGCCGTACTAGCAAACTGCTGCTGTCGGAGGTGTTGCTCTCTACTTGGTCGTAGTATTCAAGGATCGTATGCGACCCACATGAAATTGTGGCGATAGTGGGATAAAACAACGGTCCATCTAGATGGGGCATTATTCCTTGGCAAGGCAGATACTCATTGATGAGTACATGATTTGCCTGTATGCCATTCTCGTAAAGCTGCAGCTGATTGATACATGCGACGTATTGGTTCAACCAGCTCGGAATGTCTTCCGCTATCATTCCATGCGAGTGAGGAATGCCACCGTAATTTATCAATCGCCTATTGGATAGCTGTGTCCATCGAGGTTTTGGTGTTTTGTCAACGGCTTCTAGTATCTCTGATTCTTCCTCCAAGGTAATAAAATTTGGCACGTAATATATGGTTGGTGGACACTGGATAGAGTTGAAAGTAAAATTATTTCAAGCATGCAATCGCCCATAACGCAAATATATCAAGGTTACATTTGTTACTTCGTAGCTCTCCCAGTCCATTTCGTTTATATTATTGTTGGTTTCACCTTTGTTGCACTATTTTTAATAGTATTTTCAAGTTAACATCTGCCGGAATTAAAATTCATGCTTGTGCTATATTAAAATCGACACCAAAACAAACAACAAATAGCTGTCATTGATGAAATGGTTAGCTCAAGTTTTGCTCACATTTTAAGCTACTCATTTTGACAAGCATCTTCCCATTTTGTTGTAGTCAATTTGCAAAAACTGTGTTGTGCCCCGCAGCGTTCCCAGATTATGCGATCAATATTAAAATGAATAGAAACGATCAGCCTAACTTCCCTGTTATATACGAACTATTAAAACAACTTTGTCAGAATCTCGCCGGAGATAAATCAAGTAAGCTATTTGCATTTTTCTACCGTCTTCTGGCATAACTTGGTGCGACTCAATCAAATTGTGTCCCGACCGCCGCGCCTCCTGTTAGCATCTGTTTTATTTTGTTCCATTCTAGAGCGAAAGTTAGTTGATGATAACTCAATATTTTTGCTTTTTGTGCAGATGATGTGCTGAAAAATGTAACACGCCTAATATCCAGCAAGCCGAACTCAATCCAATATCACGGCAGTGCATCGGTCGGTGCAACTGAATCAACGATAGTAGCCCGTATCAACCGCCTATTGGCCGCAAGGAGCCAAGCTAGCGTGAATGTTTTCAATGGATTCTATGATGAACTAGTGTCTATGGTAAGAATTGATCGAACTTTTTGGGCTAGCAAATTGGTACACATACGGTTTTATGTTTTATCTTTGCAGACCGAGAGCAGGCAGAGAACCCCCATATTGGAGTTTCTATTCTTTCTTGCCGATTCAGACAAAACCGCGGGTGCAAGTGGACTTATGGTGGATTTGCGTAACGATGTTGGTGGTTCTGAAACGCTAAGTAGTGTGTTTACGAAGCTTAGCGTAGATACCGGTATCGGTAGCAGCCAGCGCTTGATGAAGTCACGATCCGGTGGAACGGTTTCCGGTTCAACCGGTAGCCTTTATGACAGCAAAGCGCTTGTGGCGGACGTAGACGGGCAGGTTGTGGATCGGAACGAGCTCGAAGATCTGTTGATCCAGGACGTCATATACGCATGCACCGGCATCCAGGGAAAGTATCTGCGCAAAAACTTCGTGACGGGAGAGTTCAAGCTCGATCACATCCACGGCCGCAACCTGAACGCTTGCGATGCCGGAATGCTGTTGCGATTGGCCGAAGTAGGCTACTATTACAACAAAGTGTCGAAATTTACCAATCCCAATAGTGACTCGTATCTCATGGGGAACTTCGGCCAGGGCTACATAACCGCGCTGCAAAAGGAGCTGACCAACTATTACGGGTTGATTGCGAATCTTCAGGAGCATCTCGATCGCCAGCGGCAGACGGGAGAAGGAGCCGAGCGAATGACGCTCATCCGTACGATGGTGTGGCTAGTGGAACCCATGGAACGGTTACAGTGGCTCGCCGTAATTTCGGAAGCTTGTCGCGAGGTCAAAGGCGGTGCACTTGCCTCCGCCATACACAAATTTATCTGGCATGGAGATCCGATGGTGCGAACGATCTCCCGAGAGCTCTTACAATCTGCCTGCATACCGCTTCAGCAAATGCTTTCCCAGTGGCTGACGGATGGTAAGATTGTCGACCCGCACTGTGAGTTCTTCATCGAGGAGCTGACAGACGTAGGATACAATCGGCTTTGGCACGATGAATTCCGCCTGCGCGCCGCCATGGTACCCTCATTCATCTCCGATACGCTAGCGAAAGAGATATTGGTGATCGGAAAGAGTATTAACTTTCTACGCGAAATATGCAAAGACCGTGCACCCGTCCCGGAACGAACGGAGTTGAAGAAATGTCTCAGCGAAAGGCTCGACTATCTGTACAGTCCGCACAGCAACACCGAGCTGCACGTGCTCATAGACAGCGTTTACCTGAAAACATCCAAGCGCGTGCTGGACATCGTGCTCGGTCCTCATCAGTTGTTTGACCATTTGAAGGCGGTGAGAGATTATCTGCTGCTGGGTCAGGGACATTTTGCGGATGTTTTAATGGAAAATTTAAAAGAGGAACTAGACCGGCCGGCCAAGGACATCTATCAGCAGGAGCTGTTCTCGATCGTGGCAGCCGCCGTACGGAAGTCATCCTCTGAGCAAGAAGAACCATCTGTATTGAACTACCTGGATGTACACTTCCTCAGTCCGTGTGAGGGCGATACCGGGTGGGATGTGTTTTGTCTCACGTACAAGGTACAGGGGCCGTTGGTGACAATATTTCAACCCGTCCAATGTACGTATCGTGCGCTGTTCAAACAGCTGTGGAATATGAAGCGTTTCGAGTTCATACTGTACGGTATCTGGCGCAGCCACATGCTGAACACACGATGTTACAAACCAATCGCTAACGATATCAGCGTAATCAAGCAGCACTTACAGACGTACTGCTCGAAGATGATCAACATAATCACACAGATGCAGTATTACATACTGTTCGAAGTGATCGAGTGTTCGTGGGAGCAGTTCAGCGCGCGTGTCAAGGAGGCCAAGGCACTAGACGATGTGCTAGAGGCACACGACAAGTTTCTGGACCGTATTCGAACGGGTATTTTCTTGGATCAGTCGACACATCTGCTCATCAGTTGCCTAGAACAGATATTCTCATCCATTCGCAAGCTCGATGAGTGGCAGATAAACTTCTACAAGGTGTGCAATCGCGAGATGGACTCGCGCAAGGAGTTTGACGACTACATCAAATCAAGTCAGGCGAAAGGTACATACGGAGTGAACGCGAAACGAGGGCTGGAACGCGACGAAGAGCTGCGTCACTTCGAATCCAAGCTGGTACAATGTCAGAAAACACTAAACGACATCGGGGGAGATTACGAAAACTCGGTGCGCCATTTCCTGTACCAGCTGGCTATATCGCCGACGGAATCGCTACCGCAGTTGTGCATGCGGTTGGACTATAATGAGTATTACAAACACCGAGATGAACGGTTGAGCGTGCCACTCACTTTTCAACATATGCGCAAAAGCATGGCCAGTAACTTCGGACGCAAATGATCCGGCGAGCTGTCAGCGTTGCAAAAGCGTTCAATCGTAGAATCTCCCGCTATGCAGCCGGACCAAGCCGTGACGCTGCAAGAGCTGCGAACTGTACAACCGGTGCGAAAACAAATTATTGACGTTATAATCCAAAACCATTTGCAATCTGTAACAAACTACAATTGCTGCAATGTTTTGTAGGATTTTAGCGCCTGATGTAAAAGTTTTGTATTTGGTATTGTTTCGCAGAGCAAGCAAGTTGGGTCTGTTTCCTTTCATCGTTATCAAGTATATTAAATAAAAATGATGAATTTTAAATCTGGTAGCGCGATTTTTCAATTGGCGGAAAGGGCAATGAACATGCAAGGAAAATGTATTTTAACAACGGTCAAATTTAAATTCTAAATACAACCCAGGCGGGATATTTTCACTATACACCTCGGCTTGCTGTGTTGTCATGTTGACAGTGATGTAAACCTGTGAAACATAGAGAAAGAAAAACACGATTACGTGAATAGCAGTGAGTACCGATGGTTTTATAGAAAAATTTCAACAAATTCATCCTTTCTTCGTATCCCCGGGTTCAGCTATCCACGTTTTCCAACAACGCAGAAATGGCAGCGTCATCTCAAGCTAGCCGCGGCCTCACGGCCCTTTTCAAGCGCGGGTGGAACGAAATCCCTGAGGTGGTCGGATCGTCCGTGATTGCTCTAATCGGAATCGGCCTCAGTGTGGTTGGTTTGACCAACTACTATCGTAAAGACGCTGATAATCGCCGCTATAAATTGACATACGTTGTGATGCGTCCCGATGATCCCCGAGCTGCGCGCATTCGCCAGGATTAGGAAGCCAAAACACTACTGCTCGGTTAGATATAATAAATTGTGTTTACTCATGTAAAGCACCCTGTAGAACATTCGTTTATTGTATCAACTGATTATGACTAGTTCTATGTTCTGTTGTTTACTGCAGTCGCGCCTTCCGGACAGCATCGATTTTATCCAGCAGCACTTGCTTCGCTTCCAAATCTTCCTTGTTCAAGCGGTCACGTTCCTCCTCGAGACCGGTCATAAACTTTTCCCTAGAATAGAAATTGAACCAATATTTCGTCATGTGAGCTCACACTATTCTATACGGGCACCGCATCTTACCGATTGTAAAATGCTAAACCGAATCCGACCAAAATGCTCCCAAACACGATGGGAAAACGTAATGCTTGGGACATTTTTAACCGAGTTAAATGCAAAGCGCGAAGCAAAATTGAAAACAATCTCTGATTTGACAATTGACACACCGAAGCAAAAGTAATCCGCGGTCAAGTTTTTCCTTTTTTTGCGTATTTGCCTTTCAGTTTGAAATGATCAATTTACATGCAAAGAAATAATATTCCATTCAACATTATATTTATTCGTTTTATTATTTGATAGAGAAATAGAATTTTCCAGTTGAAACACGAACCGTTCAAACAAAACAAAACAAGCAAATAGTATAGTTCATTTGGTTACTTTTCGATGCATGTTTATATTCATTGAATAACAATGCATTCGAATTTTATTATACGCAAACCAAAGGTAGCAAAATAGATTTATCGCATTTTGATTATAAAAATACAAATAAATAATGGAATA
Organism: Anopheles koliensis; assembly: GCA_000956275.1. Classification (NCBI taxonomy): domain Eukaryota; kingdom Metazoa; phylum Arthropoda; class Insecta; order Diptera; family Culicidae; genus Anopheles; species Anopheles koliensis. The sequence continues at coordinate 3,638 of JXXB01030276.1, read as the reverse complement.
TTAATGATTGTAAATAACTAGAACGTTATCCACTTTGCTTGGCGATCTGCACACCGAATTGTTTGGATTTAATGTTGGATGTACAATGGGTGAGAAATTTTTGTGTATCGATAATTATCCAAAATTTCCTAATTCGCATTGACTAACATTGATCAATTGAATGTCATATTAATCAAATGTGTCTTCATATTAATCAAGTAGCTTGTTTTCTCTCCTTGTTTCAATAAATGCTATTAAAAAATACCGAATCAAAAAAGAAAACAACTCCAATTGAAAATCCAGGCTCCGTTGTGTGGCGTGTTTTTAAACACCCCACACAGTGTGCGCTTCTCTCGGTCATGAGCTGTGAATTTGATAATCTCAACTCGATTCGTTCTTTTCACCTAATTTGATTTCTATTGCGAGTTCAATGGATACAGAGTTTTAATGCTTGTGGGGCTAGTTAAAAGTGGGCGGATAAAAGTCTGCTGGCGCTTGGTTCGTTCGTGTGAAAATTGAAGTGCTTCCCGTTGTAGAATCACAACCAGTGAAGGCAGCGATGTTTCCTACACTTTCTGTGAAACTTGTGTTCCACAAATCATGTTGATGAGCGACCTCGAGTAGGCCGCCAGTGTGTCCAAACACCCGCCCGCAGTTAACCCCGGTCTGCTATCGGTTAGTTCGTGGTCGGAAGGATGTTTTTCCTCATCCGAAGATGGTCATCCGTGCGTGCGGTGTCTGCGTGGTGAGACAATTCTGTTTGCTTATTGTGTGAAAAGTGTGCAATCTGCTACGAATAGCGCATCATCCCTCCGCCGTGAATCAAACGAGTCAAGCAGGCATAAAGCGCTCGCTTGGTTCCCGTGCGCTGGTGGAACGAGCGGCGACGACGACGACGGCTGTGTAGACGGTGGTGATACATCAAGTGTATTCCCGGAACAACATAGGAAAACAGATCGTTCTAGCGGGCAGCAGTGAATGCGGGTGGTAGCAGTGGAGGTGTACGGTGTATAGGTGCAGCAGTCGGAAAGGAAAGGGTGTGAGTGGAAAGGGGTGGTGGCGCAGAGCGTGGGAGAAAAATAAACAAAAATGATGGCCAATCTGACAGATGGTGATCAAAGTTTTTGCAGTGTGACAGTTCAGCAGCAACAGCATCAAATATCAAGTGTCGGCGGTGGTGGTGGTGGTGTTGGAGGAGGAGGTGGCGGTAGTAATGTGTCGCATGCCGGCAACGCCTTGCATGTAGGCGGCGGTGGTTTGGGTGGTGGGGCTGTTGACGGTGACGGTGAGAGTGGCTTAGGAAGCATGGCTAACGTCGGCACAGCATCGTCGGCGGCGGTGATGGGATCGATGACGCCGACGCCAACGGCATCCACGACGACGCTGACGGCAACGCCAACCGTCGGAACGTGGACGGAATTTTGCGAACGTCACGCACGGGCGGCCGCAGCGGACTTTGCCCGAGCGTGCGTGAATTACGTCACCAATAATCTGCCGGAAGTGGCCCGCCATACAATCTCCCATCGGGACTTTATGCGACGTTTCGTGCAATGCTTCGAGGCGCGCTTCGAGGACGAGTTCCAGCGCCGGAGAGCGCAACCTAAGGTAGGTCCTGATTTATGTGCACTATGTTTTTCGTTCCTAGTCTCGGCCTCGGTGACGGGCTGCTTCAAGCACCAACACAAACAAATGCACTGCAAAACAACATCAAATGATAAAGGTGCAAAGGGGCTTTGCCGTGGTCGCGGAACGACCAGATAATGTGAGGAGATAACATCCAGGCGCAAGAGTACGGTGGAGTACCGTTTCATCCACTACCGTGCTCTAGAAATTGCTAGGAGTTACCACGAAGGATTCGAAAATAAAGGGAGCCGTAACTAGGATACCGCCTGCTATTATATTGCTACGGCGTGCTGATGCAGTAATTAATCCAATTGAAGACATCAACTCAATCCAAATAGTACGCACGTATTTTAAGATTTGATAGTTGCCGTATCGGTGTAACTGAGTTCGTTGCTGCGTCATTCGTAGAGCGTTTCATCGGTTAGTTTTGTTCCATTTTCAATGCAAAATGAATGATTTTTTGTGTGTACCTTGAATGTCGACGTAGACTCCCCACTACCCCACTGGTTTCGTCTACCAAACCAATGTCATTGATCGCACGAACCTGTAGTCGAAGTATGCTGCGCTGACGCATACACTGGAAAACCCTCCGTGAACGACCTGCCGATGTCAGCAGCATCCACGCCTGAACCCACCGACCGATTGTCGAATGTTTTCCATCGTAATCATGGGTTCATTCATAACATTTCGTCGGTAGTATCTCTCCCTCTCTCTCTCCCTCTCTCTCGCTCGCTCTTGAATCTGTAGTCTACTTTATTTCTGTTGTTATTTTGCAGCTTAGAGCTGTGCTTCAATCTCGTATGGATTTTAGTTACCCGAACCGTATGGCCCAACAGGGCGAGGCGTGCGCTATTCAACAACGTCATAGCGAAACCAGCCGGGTGGAGCATTTTTAGTTCACCCCTCCCCTGTCACACCACCCGCGCACATATTGTCGCGATCCCACGCAAATTCGCACAAATAAAATACGCAACAAAACCCCCACCCGAGGCAAACTGTTGCTTCTCTTCAGGCTGGAGGTGGGCATGCAAATAGATTAGAGAAAGCTTTGCACTTGGAACGGTCGCTTGTGGGTGGTGGTGGGTGGGACGGGAGACGTATACTCACTCTGTGCTCGTCGTTGTTTTTGTTTCTTATTGATAATAGATAAAACGACCACTTTTGTTCAAATATTTGTACAGTGGTCGAACTGGATTGTAGTACACAAGTACTGTTTAACTGGCACAAATACGGATTCTTGGCAAGTAGAGTGAAGATGCACACTCTCGCAATGAAATAGAACTCCAAAATAGAACTCCAGTGGTGCTATGTCCTCAGCGTGATTAAACAAACCGAGTGCACACCGGCTTCTGTCTGTACAACGTAGCTTTGATTGTTGTGGCAAGTTATATTTTTATAATATGCACAATTACAGACAGGTTAAGCAGGATATTGTTAATACCATTGCACACCGACACAACACCGAGACGAAATATAGTGTGGTTTATGCCGGATGTACGTACTTGCGGTGTGAAGCGTGTTTTTCCGCTTTCCACCCAGTCCGCTTTCCTTCCTACGTTGCTTCTTGGCAATTATCAAAACGTACCAAGGAACTTATGACGATCGTGGGATTGGAGTGGAGCGTAGGGTGGTAGGAGGTAGCAGGTACAAGGGCACATGGTCTATTTTAGTTCGCCTTATCAACGGCGGTGCATCTTATTTCGGAGAATGCAGTCACATCGGTGGCCATCGGTGGTGGCAGTGGAGCGTTCCAGCGGGGATGTCTTTGTCAGTCTTGCGCAGGCTGTTGCTGTAGCATTTTGAAGCGCGATGGTATTAGATACTTCATTGTGCAATCGCTGTGCAAACAGTTGATAAGCTAGCATTGCTAAATATATAGATGGTGGGGCAAAAAAATAAAACATTATTCCAAACGGCATACGGCAGCAATTTCAGATTCGACTGTTGATTTATGTTTGAATGAGCACTATGCTATACGCGCATTTGTTCTACAAGTGCGATAAAGATGCCCCATGGTGGTTGGGAGCTTGTTTATG
>JXXB01030267.1:0-10078 GCA_000956275.1 Anopheles koliensis | reverse complement strand
TTCGCCGGCATGGATACCCTGAAATCCCTGTTGCGATTGTGTGTTGTGGAGCAACTTGCGAACCCCACACGTTTTACACGACTCGGCATCCATCCGCTAAAGGGCATTCTCCTGTACGGACCACCGGGTTGTGCGAAAACCACGCTCGCTAAATGTCTCGCAGCTGAATCCGGCATGACGTTTTTGTCGCTCTCGCCCGCAGAAGTTTACTCGCCGTACGTTGGCGATGCGGAAAAGCTAATCACGCGCGTGTTCAACGAAGCCCGCACCAATGCACCGGCTGTGGTGTTTTTGGATGAAATCGATTCGCTCGTCGGAAATCGTGGTTCAGCCGGTATGAAAGGTGGCTCGAGTGCGGTCAATATGGGCGTCCTGTCAACGCTTCTCATGGAAATGGATGGTATCGGGCAGGCGGAGCAGGTGGCGGGAATGCTGAGTGAGGATGCGAAGCGTGTGGTTGTGATAGCGGCCACTAACCGGCCCGATATGGTCGACGATGCTCTGTTGCGACCTGGTCGACTGACAAAAATGATTCATATACCGGCACCGGATGCGAAGGCACGGTTGGCAATACTGGAAAAGCTGGGCGAGAAAATTCCTTTCGCGGAGGACGTCATTTTGGGGGAGATCGCGAATAACACGGAACGATATTCAGGGGCTGATTTGCAGAATGTTTGCACGCAGGTATGTGTCATTACAGATATTTAGATTATGAAGGATTCTGATGGATAAATTCGTTCTCTTTAAGGCCGCACTGAACGCAGCGACAGAGGATTTGGAGGCGAAAATTGTGACCATGTCACATTTGCAACTTGCACTGGCAGATGTTCGACCATCGCTGACGAAGGAACAAATCGAGTGGTACCATAGCTACGAGTCAGATAAGCGGCGGTAGCAACAGTTGGCTGTGCTTGTGCTGATGTGGTGTGAATTTTTAAATTATTTCATTTCCTGTTTTTCTTACCAATTTTTCTAATGTTTCAACAAAAATTAGTAAATTGATTTCAATATCAAAGACTTGTTAGGCATGATTCTAACGGTTTAAAATGTCTGGAAAACTTTAGTCATGTCAATCCATTTGATCGATTGAAATTTGATTTGATATTTTTGTGACATACACCATAGTAATAAGAACTTGTTAAGAGACAGCTTTTAATATCGCGGTTAACAGCCAATAAAAACAGACTGCACTTTGTTGTGGTTTGATATGGAATCGAACGTTAAAAACTCTTAAGTAGTAGCAGACATCCGAAACCTACTTGGATTATCGAACCGATCGGGAGATAAACAAGTAAGTATTGATGCATTAAGTGGTAGTGGTGGTAGATATTATAGAACTGAAAGCTAAACAATAAATGAGGTATTTTTTGGTATTTTCAACACAGAAAAAACAACAATTGCTTGTGGAAACGCTATCAGCGTGGAATTTCGCTACACTCCCGAACATAATTTTGACCTACGTAAACTACACAAATGGGGCTGGCGACACCGCCGCCGCAGAAGCTAGCACCGCCTGGAAAGTTGTCATGCAAATTGATGCAAGATAACTGGGACGGAAAGCAGCGCCGACACCGATAACGATCGGCTATCATATTTACCATTCGCTTCCGCACGATGTTCAGCAACAGCAGGCTGGCGGATCGCCATCTGGACACACACCAAAAAGGACACACGAAACGAAACCACGATGCCGACGATTTCTCTGGCCGCCGTCTCCGACACAGTGAGAATGTTGGGGGAACACCTTGTTTTATCGTAATATGGGATCGAATAATCTGGACACGACGCTATCCAGATGGTGTCTTGCTTCGGTTGTACGTGTGAGATACACGCTTCCAGTGCAACACCAGCACTAGCTCGGCCCGAGCGGAACCGATAAGAACATTTCCAGTCGATTATCGGCTTTCACGTTTATTCGAAGGGCTGGAAGGTGATAAGAACATCCGAGATACCTGTAAGAGATTGTGAGTTACCTTGGCTTACTTTGGTCCCAACGGCTCTACTGAATAATGCATCACTTGAGAAATGTGGAGTCCCAAAGGCAAGCCACACACTTCACAGGATAACGTAGCATTCGGGAAGCAGTAAGTTACATCGCGAGCGAATGGCCGGAAAGTAACGCAGACCTGGAGCATGATATCTTATCTAATCTCTCTCCATATGTGTTTCGATTTCTATACTGAAAAAAATAACACACCACTCTTATCACTAGCAATAGTGGCCGTATGGACCATTCGTGGCTGATTGGTTCGTAAACGCTTATTAACAGCTGCCCCCGGAAGGTGTCGGTGGGGAAATTACGTACTGGCGACCAGTCTTGTTCGGTTCGCGAATGTGACCAGAAGTGATAGCTCCATAGGATCCATTCTAGTGCCGGTTCTTCGAGAAAGGCAATCAAATGCTAGTGATGTGTCAGATCTTATCGCTAACATTCAACGTGTATCCGCGCACATAGATTAAGAAGAGTGAGGCAAGTTCCTGGTTTGCACAAGATTGATTTTACATCCACTTAATATCACAATAACGTAGTGATAGAGTTATCCCAGTGGTGTAATTCTACTGCGTCAATTACACGCATATAAATCCCTTACCGATAGCGGCAATACGAAAGCGACCCGGTTGTAACGACCCGCCCGATAACGTCGCTGAATGATGGATTAATTGGGTCGGAATTTTATTGATAGCCACTTCGACCTGTCTGTGGCGAACGGTGTGTGCAAGTACCAGCGCCTTGGATTGTGCAAAAAACGATGAAAAATCTCTGCTATTGTTTTTTTTTGTACCTTGTATGAAACGTCCGCTAGACGATAGCGAATTGTGATCAATGTGGTAGTGTCTGTTTGGAGGTCTGTGATGTTGTGATAACTTCGGATTGTTATGCGACTTCTGTTGTATGTCCAGCCTGCTACTGCTGCAGTGGCTGTATCTATCGCTACTTAATACCTTATCGTTCGAGAAAGAGATCTTCTAAGTCTAACAACTAAGCAGTTTATAACTTTTCTTTCTTTCCTCGCAGTTGAACCGCGACGCGCGCGTGTGTGTGTGTGTTTCTAGCGCTTGGAATGAAAATGTCGTCTGATGAGTAACCGTTTCGTCTTCGAAAGCACATTAATCACGTGAAATCGTAGTTTGATTCGTGTTTGCGTACTGTGCGAACAGTGATGAGAACCAGTAATGCTGAAAGCGATCGTATTCCTCGGTTTATTGCTCGTTAGCGGATGGACATTATCCGGGGCAGGAGTTGCTGCCGCTGATTGCGATGTAACGATAAGTTCGTGTGCCTTGCCCCAAGCACCACATCATCAGTTTGAGCCGCAGGCTGATTCATTTTCCTCCGCAACGAAATGTCGCCCCACGAAGCTAAACATCACGGTAGTAGAATCCGTACTTAACATCCCCGAGTGGCAAGAAGAACCGAGCGATAAAAATATAGTGTACGAGTTGACAGTGTTCTGGTATGATGTCAACCGCACGAGCGCAAGTAAGCTTGAAGAGCTCCCAGAGATTCGTAACTATCTCCTACCGATACAGGATCAGTGCGCTATTTACTGGATACGCGTGTGTCGCTTAAATCGAGAATCTTCTGACTGTGTTTGCGGGACGTGGAGCGCTCCGCAACCCGATTTCGGTGAGGTGCAGGTGTTACAGTACGGTGTGGATGAAAAATCGTATGTCGCTGCGTGGAATGTGAGTAGACAAGAGTGTGTCCGTTTTTATACAGTACAACAGAGGCTCACGGAGGTTAAAACGAACGTTTCGTACGTTAAACTCGAAGGCCTGGAAGCATGCGGGCGATATCGGCTTCATATAACTGCACAGTTTGCAAATGGAGAGAGTCTCAAAAAATCGGTTGAGATCTTTTCGTATCCGACATCCGAATCTGTGATAGATGGAGCATTACAGTGTGCCATCGATTTTACTGTACAAGAGCTCAACGATGATGCGTCTGAATCAGAGGTGATAAATCAAGGTACTGTTAACGTCTCTTACACTGATTCGAATCTAACGAATCCGATCGTTTGTACGGTACCGAAAGCGTTCCCGAATCCGGTATCTTGTGAGGGCGTTAATCAAACAACTAATGCGCCAGTACAATTTAGAACAAACCCCAGCTACAAAGTCCACGATCCTCCCGTGCCGAACTTATGCCCGGGTGGTACGATTGGACTTTCCGGTGACGTTACGATCAAGCCGACACCGATTGGACCGGTTCGTGATCTGCGTGCTAATACGGATATCGATCGGTGTGTGGTGCTAACATGGCGACCACCGAAAGAAGGGACACCGTGCGTCAAAGAGTACATCATCACCTGGGCGTCGGAGAGTAAAGTGATTGAATCCACGAGCACATCTTACAACGTGACCAGCCTGGAACCTTGCACCACGTACGAATTCACGGTGAACGCGATCGATTACGGCAACGATAAGGGAACGCCGGAAAGTATCACCGCGACGGTTCGCGAACTACAGCAACTGTCATCGGTGACGGAGCTGGAAATCAACGAGGTAGAACCGCGTTCGCTCTCGGTCAAATGGAAGCCACCCATCAATGGAACCAACTGCGTGGAGTCGTACCGTGTTGTGGCGTGGTACAATGCACCCGACACCGGCAGAGACATCGAGGTGTTCTCGAACACGACGACCGATCAGCATGTCACCTTTGGCGAGGTGATCGCCTGCCAGGTGTACACGGTGCAGGTGATACCGGTTTCGATTAGCAAAAAGGATGGTCTCAACTTTATAGGTTCACTGAAGACAAAGGAACGCACGATCCTGTCCTACCACGTGGAACCGATCCGTGCGGTGACGGTGAAAGCCCGAAGTCTGGAACTTTCGACGATGCTGCACAGTGAGAACAACAACAATTGTTTGCTGGTGAGCGTGCGGTTCAACTGCACGATGACGAAGGAGGGCGAACCCGTTCCGGAAACACAGGTAGAAGGGTGAGTTATTGAAATGCGACTAAATGGTACTAAGAGACCGGTCCGTTCGTTGCAGGTTTGGAGGGATTTCGTCATACCGAGTTCCAATATCAGCTTCGAGGGCATTTTGGAGCCGCTAGAGCCGTACTCGATGTATCAGTGCAACGCTCAGATCCAAAACATTGCTGGTTTGTCCGATCCGACACCGTTTTACGAGTTTCAGACGGCAGAAGATGGTAAGTCAGCAGGACAGCGCCGATGGTGGGAATGCTGATGGGTTCGATATCTTCCAGTACCTGAAAGCCCCGATGGTGTGGAACTTATCGGACAGAATCGCTCGATTACGATCATCTGGAAGGCACCGATTGTCAAGAATGGCGTTGTGGTACGATATCGGATACACGTGCACATGATTGCTCCCGAGTACCCGCTACCGAAGCTGTGCGATCCACTGGAAGAGTTCGACGAAACGGTCGACCTCAGGGACGAGGTGAATCCGGATGTGACGCGCAGCTGGGATGGGGACGAGTTTCAGCATTCGGTTACGAACCTCAATCCGTACACTCTGTACACGGTGCAGGTGGCCGCAGCAACCGGTGCCGGATTCGGAGCGTACACCAAAATGGCGGAAGTTGTAACACTGCCTGATGTTTCGAACGTCACGGCTAGCTTCCGGATCGACAGTATCGTGGGACCGGAGCTGAACCAAACGTACCAATCGGAGGTATCGCTTTCGTGGGAGATACCGTGCGGTTTGCACGGGCGACTGACGCGATTTGTGGGCATGATGCGTGGCACGCGCGAACAGGATCTTTCGTCTCCGCACGAGCTAGCCTGGGAGGTTATCGTGGCGGAGGACGAAGAGATACGGGACACGTACAGTTACGCCGAAAATCGTTTGAAACCGGAGTATAACTACACGGTATCGGTAAGCGTGGAGGTAGCGAATGTACCGGAACGGAGTCCAGAGGCGATGCTACAGTTCGAGTCACCGGCAGGGAGTAAGTTCGTCAGGCGGGAAGTGATTGGGAAGTATTTTAATGCCCTTATTATACATTTCAGTTCCAACGATCAACCACACGGAGGAATGGTTCAATGTGAACGTACTGGATGCACCCAATCCAACAAACACGGCACGGATCGTGCTGGGTAATATTACGCTTGCCGCGGACATCGGGAGTATTCGCTACATGGCGCTTCTGATATCGGAACGCCAGTGTCAGCAGGATCCGGAACCACGCACCGGTTTTATCAACAACACCGGAACGACCCAATGGCCGGAGGTGCCGGATTGGTACCGGGCGAACAATATGCGCTGCGTGGAGCAGTACCAAACGACGCCCAAGTTTTGGAACCCGATGCAACGTACGGGGCGGGCCGTGGTGGGTCCCATCGAGTACGTGGTGGGGAAGGAAAATTGCGACCGCGGCGAGGAGTACTGCAATGGGCCGTTGAAACCGGGCACGGAGTATGCGCTGATCGTGCGGATCTTCTCACGCAGTGGCTACACCGACTCCGAGCTGCAGATGTTCCGTACCGATTCCCGCATCAAGGTGGGTCTGCTAGTGAGTGCCGTGCTTGCCTGCCTGCTGCTCGCTTTCATCGGTGGGTACGTGGTGATGTGGCGCAAGCAGAGGTTGCTGCTACCCGCGCAACAAGCGGGACGGGCCCCGACCGAGGAACCGGCGGACATTCCGCTGAAAAACTTCCCCAACCAGTACGACGAGCTGTTCCAGTCGAACCGGGAGAAGGTGTCGAAGGAGTTCCAGGCGATCAACTACTTCTCGGACTTTGCGCTCCAGGAGACGGTCAGCTTTCAGAGTGCGCGCGAGAATGAGCGGAAGAACAGGTATGTGAACATCCTGCCGTTCGACTCGAACCGGGTGCTGCTGGATACGAACGAGAACGAGGAGGACGGCGAGGGCAGTGCTGGCGATTACATCAACGCGTCGTTCATCGAGGGCTACAAGTACCAGCGGGAGTACATTGCGACGCAGGGTCCGAAGCTGGAAACGTGCGGCGACTTCTGGCGGATGGTGCTACAGTACGAGATCGAGTCGATCGTGATGCTGACCCAGCCGATCGATCACGACAAGAACAAGTGCTGTCAGTATTATCCACGCTTCAATCAGCACACTGACTATGGAGACATTCGCGTGAAGTGCACGCAGGAGTTGAACTTGTCCCTGTACTACAAACGTTTGTTTTTGGTTTCGAGGGTAAGTTTAAGGGAAGATGTTTAATGTGCCTTATCTCCAAATTTGCTTATTTTCTTCATCTGACTGCAGGGAAATCTCACGAAAGCGGTCTTCCACTATCACTTCCTCGATTGGCCCGACCACAGCTGTCCCGCCAGTGCGGCGGATCTGATCAAGTTCTCCAAGATCGTACGGGCGGAGCGTAAAAGCTACGCCATACCGCTGGTGGTGCATTGCAGTGCCGGCGTCGGCCGTACCGGTACGTTCATCGCGCTGGACATCATTCTCCAGCGCATGCAGCAGGAGAAGAAGATCAACGTGTACGATGTGGTGAAACGATTGCGCCGCCAGCGCGTCAAGATGGTCCAGACGCTCGATCAGTACACGTTCCTGTACCAGTGCTGTCTGGAGTACGTTTCCAAGAGCAACCGCAAAAGTAACTATCCGATTCGAACCGATGAAGCAATGGAAATGCTCGCGCGTTACAGTACCTTTAACTGTTTTGTGTTGTTTTTAGAGCCAAAGACAAGCAACATTGAAGTCATCCGGCGGGACGATAAGGGCAAGTCGCCGTATCCTGACGTGATCCTGGAGGTAGGCGAGCAGCAGCAGGTATCGGTGGCAAACGGTGGGAAACCGTTGTTTAACATCAAGTTTCCCAAGTCCGTCAACTCCGGGCTTGGCAATGTAACCAGCTTTGCGCCGAGTGAGATGGGCGGTGATAAGTGATCGTTTTGAGGATAATGCCTTCACCCCAAGGCCGATTGTCGCACCCGTTTTATTTTTCATTTGATATTCACATCACATTTCCTTTTCGTCATTTCAAATGTCGATGTTTAGGTAGAAGCTTAACTGTATTAATTTGACGTTAATTTATTGCGAATAAAATAGGACCATTCTTGCACGATAATGTTAGTTTATGTTAGTTTGAATATATTCCGTATGTTCGCCATAAAAGTTTCTTTCAATACGACAACTCAGTTGAAAACTGTATAAAGCAAACTAACGCACTCGATTTGGTAAGTAGTTTGATACAGTATCAGTATTGCTTTTATTAAACGTTGAACTCTTTAAATGCTTACAACAACAAGAAGACAAAAAAACCCGACGGGTCCGATGTTCTGGATGAAACAGAACGGAAAATGAACAACTATAGCGGACCGGGCAGTCAGATCCAGCGCGAACTATGTACACGATATAAATGATACACTTAAAATCAGGTTAAGTCGAGACGATACTTACTACACAAAACTAGCTGTTTGTTTGTTCCTTCTTCAGTGACTATACCACATGTTTTTTTTTCTTCAAACTATTCAACACACGATCGTCAAACCTATCACAACCGAATCGATTCTTTCCCCGCTTCGTTTTTCCCGCCTCCGAATATGAGTATATCGATCTGCGACAGCCTTTTGCGGCGCGAGAGCAAGGTCCTCGCCTCCTACAGCTTCTCACCGCTCATATTGAGCATATTATAGTAGTTGTGGTCGGGAAACCGCTCCAACTCGATGTAGTCCGTCTCGGTCTGTAGCAAGCGGTCGAGCATCTCGACCACCTCCGGGAAGCCGGGCCGTTCGTTCGGATCGCCCGCCCAGCAGTAGAACATGATGTTGTACAGCTCCCGGCGGCAGTGTTCCGGCTTCTCGAGCCGGTACCCGTCCCGCACCTTTCGCATCACGTCCGCCGCCGCAATGCCCGGGTAGGGCGTGGAACCGAGCGTGACGATCTCCCACATCAGGATGCCGAAGCTCCAGATGTCGGACTTGACGGTGAAGATGTTGTCGTACAGCGATTCGGTCGCCATCCAGCGGATCGGTAGCCGGCCTTCGCTTTTCCGCTCGTACACCTTCGAGGTGACAATGTCTCGGGCGAATCCAAAGTCCGCCACCTTGCAGGTGTGATCCTCGGTGATGAGAATGTTACGCGCGGCCAGGTCACGGTGGATGATCTGGTGAACGAAAGCGGGAAGTTAGAGGAAGTTGGAAGGCAGCTACACACGGTACTACTTACTCCACGTGAGGTGAGAAAATCCATACCACGAGCCACCTGGAACATGAACGACGTGAGATCACCGGAGGTGAGAATCTTCGACTTTCCGTGAGTATTTCCATAGTGTCTGCAAGAGAAAACACCCCAAACGGTTAATAACAACCTCCCTTTTTCCAGCTCGTATGGATCGCCCCAAATGGAAACTTACTTCTCAACACGCGAGTTCCTCAGGAACGTCTGCAGTTTGCCCATATTGACGTACTCCAGTATGACGAAGATTGGATCCTTCTCCGTGCAGCAGCCCAACAACCGTACGACGTTAATATGGGGTTCGAGCGATTTCAACACCTGCAGCTCGGACAGCAGATCGTTCCGTTCGGCTTCGCTCGCGTTCTCCTTCAGCGTCTTGACCGCCGTCACCGAGACACCCTCGTGGCCATCGATATCGGTCGCCTCACATCGCCACACCTGCCCGAACGCACCCTCGCCCAGTATGTTGAACACCTTCAGCCGGTGGCGTGGGAACTCCCACCGATCCTTCGCGATCGAGCCGTTCGATTCCTCCGACAGCTGGGACGTCGCCTGCAGATGCAACCCACCGTTGGCCGGATCTCGCTCCCACGGGGACGTGTAGCGATTGCTAAAAGCCATCGGGCCCGTCCAGTGGCTCAAGCCGATCGAGTTGCGGCTATCATCCGTCGCCGTCGACGTCATGTTGCTCACGTTGCTTTGGTTTGATTTTTTGGCTTTATCGATTTTGTTCTTCTTCTTGAGCGTTTTGCTCAGCGCGCACAGATACTTCCGGAAGAACCAGATCGCAATCAGCCCGGCGGTGACGAAGATGATCGCGACGGATATGACGACCGGTAGCAGAATCTTCACCGTGTTCGTCGGTCCCTCCTCGTGTGGATGATGGGCTGGGATCGGTGCTGGTGTCGCACCACTCGTTGGATGATGCAACTGCGTTGC
>JXXB01030261.1:0-13050 GCA_000956275.1 Anopheles koliensis | reverse complement strand
CTCTCTCTCTCTCTCTCTCTCTTTCTTCCTCTATTTGTCTTTCTTCTCTCTTTGTTTATCTCCTTGTAAATATTTTCCCCTATCACGCTTTTACAAATTATCAAACAGCCCCATGCGACTGCGTTTGATATTAAAAACAATTTTGAAAATGCGGAAGTGTGTTATGCACGGCTCCTGTACACAAATTAGCATGAGCTAAATTTGCCCACAAACACCGGCACAAACTCTCCCTGAGTGTTTTTTGTGTGCTACGTATCCCATCGTACAAAGCAAAATCTTTTTTTTCTGTTTTCCTACGTAAAACCGGAGAAAATACCAACCAGCAGATAATTTTTGCATCAAAGCTACGGATGAGAGAGGACGAAGCCATGAGCACATGGTTAAATAAGGCCCTAGGCATCCATTAACGAACTCAATTTGTTTTCATTTTGATTTTCAAACGCACGTAGGCAACTGCACCTGAGCAAACACCGAACGAATACTTTAAAGTTTGAGGTGTGTAAAGAGCAGCTGTGTGAGACACAATTGAAACTTACGCAGTAGCGAAAAGAAAACAAGACAAAACCCCTGCGTTATTCACTCCAGCGATGCCACTCAGCTAGATACTCCGGTAAGCTAGTGGTGCCGTGGTTGAAAGTTCATAAAATTTCGCAAATTTACCACCAGACCAAGGCTGACTGGTTGGTGCGACATTTCCCCCAACGAATCGACTTGTTTAGAGAAGAACACTTTTCATCGAATTTTCTTCCGCACTTCTTTCAGCTTTCTAGCGAAGTTTGTTGGCTGTCCGTTCTTAGAACTACACCCCAACTTCTAGTGTCGCTGCTGCTTTATTGAGTGGTGTCTGCCAGGAGCCAAAGAACCGGTGTTGATAACGTCGGGTAGTATTTGTGTCGTTTGATGTTACGAACGAATTTCTATTGCGCGAGAGGCAGTCGCGATGGAAGTAAAGTGATACAGTTGAAATTTCGATCCATACGAGGGGAAGCAACAACGCTTCGAAATACTCCCATCTTTGCATTATGATTTTGTGCCGCGTGTTTTCTACTTCGAGGAGAGATGAGAAAAGCTTTATTTAAAAAACGTGAAATTCGATCCATTTTCCAGCAGGCAGCTACAAGCGCCTACTTTGTTATGGTTTTATTTTGCATGACACAAGTTGGAGAAGACCTGTGCTTCGTTCCCCGAGCAGGTGTCATATCGTTTGAAGTTAATTTTAAAGACAGCTTCCATTGAGTGTCACTTGAGGGTCAATTTGACAAAGAACACCGGAGCCAAACTTAATAAAATACTAAAAATCTCGTTGCTAAAAATGCATTTGACTATAATATACACAAAAACTTCCTAAAACGGATGAATAAGATAATTGAGATAATAAATTACCTTTGATTCCAAACCGAATACCATGAGCATCAAAGCAGTTCCTGTTCTGCTGAAGTTCGATCGATTGGATCATGTTCAAGTTATGTCCCCCAGAAGAGCATCTCATCACCTTGCACTACACGAAACTGCTTCAGATTCAAACCTAACAGACTCTTGTATATTTTTCACACTTTTGTTCACTCAACCCACAACTAAACGAAATTGGACGAAAAATTCACTCGCACTCGTACGAACACACTCACAGATAACCACCTGGAACGTGTTTCACTTTAGGAGCTCTTTATGGCAAACCGATTAGTATTTGCCGGAATGGATTGCTATCGGAACCGCCACCAATTGCTTTTCCACATCGAGATCGAGGCACAGGTTCTAGCGTCGAAGAAAAGCCTCTTACTATTTATCGAAATCGATTGAACACAATTCAAAGCCTTGACCGCAGCGTTAGCAGCACTTTGGAAACGAACAAAATAAAACAGACGAAAAGCCCCTCCCGCTTTAAGGATGTGGGCGATGATGAACGTTCTAATGGGCTTCTCGATGGCACGTCCACAATCCAGCGTCGTTTTCCGAGTCCATAACTTCAACCGAAGCAGACGACAGCGATAAAAAAGATCTGCACCAACAACTCGTCCTAACCCACGAGTTGAAAATTGGAAAATGGAGCACACAGAAAGAAAACCACCCCAGACACAGTTGGTAACACTCATCGCGAATTGGTGGCGGAAAAACAGGAGTCTTTAAAAACACTGACATCTGGAGAACTGTTTCGTATTTCTTTCCACAGCCCTTCCTCAACTCCTTTCCATCGACATTTTTCTTCGTGGGTTCGCTACCGAGCGGAATATCAAGTTTGCTAGATTTCCGTTTTTATTTCGGTTTTATTTTTTATATCTTGCGATTCAGTTTTTGTTTTTTTTTTGTCCACACGCTTTGCTTTTCACACGCTTTTGTTTTGCCGTCGTTCGCCCGCCCGCAAAGTGTGAAATACTTTCAATGTGGACTGCCAGCAGCAGTTTTGAGCAACCGTTCGGACTGGGCGATCGATTTGCGAACCGTGGGAGCGGTTGTTGTTGCTTGTTTGGGCCCTATTTTCAAGGAGAAACACATAAGAGGTGACACAAAGCTGTGGGTAAGCACATCTTCGTCTGTTTTCGCTATTGATTGGTGAAAAATCCACCCTTTTGCTATTGCCCACGCAATCGTACTGACTGAGAGGCCCAGCAGCTTATCGCCATCGATCGTAGATTTTGTCGCTGATGTTACTGCTGGTTGGTGCTTTTTCTTACGCTTTGAATCGTCTCACTGCTTCCCTTCTCCAGCGAAAACCATCGCTTTTGCTCGCATGCCGCGCGCTAAAAGTAATGGAAGAAGGACATTCCGAGAATGCTGAATGATCCTTAACGAGAGAATCATTGTTTTCCGAGACCACTCGGGTACCTCCCCTCCCAAATCCGTTCCCAAAACGCTGCGGAGCCACAGTGAACCACCAAATGGGTGCTAAAAACCGAACGGAAACCGCAAGATGAAGTGGCCAAATGGAAACTGTCAGTTCATTTCCGCTCACTTGGCACCAACACCCATCCAACGGCCAAAGAGAGAGTGAGAGAGAGAGAGAAAGAGAAGGGGAGGCAGGGGCCGAAAATGGCTACCCAATGTCACGCGCACGGGGAGCCCATTTTTACAACCATTCCTGTGTAGGTGGTAGCCCGGGTAGCCCGTTCCGGAAATTTATTGTTTGTTTCCGCGTTTCAAATGATTTTATTTTCCTCATCAATCGGTTTTTTGCTTGTTTTGTTTCTGTTTAGTTACTTCCTGCTTGGGTGTTCAGTTGCTGGTGCTGCCTTCTCGCTCCTGCGGCCCCATTGATATTCCTGTTTTGTTTTCACCCCCACAACTTTCAATTTTCCCACGAATAAAACAGACAGACGCTCACCAAACCGCCAGCCGAGGATTATTGGGTTATTGTTTTTCTCCTCCGATAAGCCGTGTTCGCCGCCCAGGAGGTGTGTCGGACGGGAGAAAATTCCGGTCCTGGTTGACGAATTTTGAGCACCCAGCGGTTTTATCTGCGGTTTTCCACCGTGGTTTGCGTTATTTCAGTTTTATTTACTTTGCTCTCCGTTGCCCAAGTGGGCCACAAGTCCCACTCGGCTTTGGCGTGGTGGGGGGAGGGGGGAGGGCGAATTTTTGAACCCAAATAGCGGTTTCGGATCATTCGAGGTATAACCCCTCCCGGAAAGCACACGGCCCTTTGTCAAACGTTTACGCAAGACGAGCATCAAATTTGACGCATTTGAATATATTAAAATGCACCACCATCATTTCGCAAGCCGCTGGTGACCATTTTCCCGGAACGTCGTTTTGTTATTGTTTTTGCGTTTTGCATGTGGCAAACAGCAACAGCTGTTAGCGACCAATTCTGACCACTTTGCCAGCGGCCCAGCGGCTCAGAAATAAATTGTTTTCCTTTCAGCTCTTCGCATTACGCAGCTCGGTCAAGCGTTTGCTGCTGCTGCTGCTGCTTCTCTATCGAACTTTTCGGCCCTTTCGTTTTGGAAAACTTTTGAAAACCTAATTTTCATGCACATTTTGTTCGGCTTGTTTATTGCTACAATGTTTAGGTTGTACGTACGAAGGCAGAGGTGAGCGAAGTGATCTTGAATTTCCATTTTATTTTGTTGGAATGGTAGCCATTCTTTTTTGTTAAATGGAACTGTACTCTCGCAAGGTATAGATTAAAATAATGGCACCGTGTTTCTTTTGCAATTATCTCGAAAAACATTTCCTATTCCCCTGAGAGCACCATTGAATCGTCAAGAGAGCTCCATATTTTTTTTCTGCCACTGTTAGTGCGTTTATAAGCAGATTTTAAGGGCAAAACTTTTGCGACCCACTACACGCTCTCGCGTACGGCACCGAAAGCGTACAACGTGTAATTACGCACGTACGCCGACTTTACTGGGCCTTCTCGGCCAGTCGGCCCAGTCGGCGCATCAAGGATAACGAGACGTGTGGGATGATGAGCGCGTGATGGCATTTCGCGGGCCACCGGAACGCGGCCTACTTTCAAGGGCCATCCGAAGAGGGGCACGGTCAGTCCGCTCAACCATCCGGTTCACTCCCACAGGCCGTCCCATTACGTAATACATAATTGAAACCGTTCCATCTCACATCTGCTGGCAGCAGCCGGGCAGCTGGGTGAGCTTTCGGGTGCAGATTCTCCGGATTCAGGAAGCGTTAGCCGTCGCCGGCCATTTTGTGCTCATCATCGTCACGCCATTCAGCCGGCCGTGTTTTATTCTTCCCTTTTGTTCTCGCGTGCTTTATTGTGCCATCTTCATTAGGCACGCGTTACGGTCGCGCGATGTGCCACGGTCTGGTTTGACCTTTGGGTGCACAGTTCACTAGCGTTTGTTGGAGACTTTTTCCTATTTGTTTTATTATTTTTTTGTGTTCGTGAAGATCATTCAACTCGGGCTTTATTTTTCTTATTTGTACGATTGTTTCTAGCGTTAATCTCATTGGCCATTCACACAATTGTACGCCGACTGGATCATTTTTTCGTATTTTCGCTTTCGCATTTCATCACAGCAAACTTTTCCCCATTCCGCCGCACTGTCACATCACAACGCAGCACAGCTCACACTTCATGCTACAGCTCCTTTTATGCTTATACCACCATCAAACACACTCTAACTTACAGCACACACATCGATGGGCCTGGCGAAATGGGTTGGCTCCTGTAACATGCTCACAACAAAAAATATACACTCACTTGCACTACGAGCTACGGAAAGAGATAAAAGTGACTTTTCACGTGAAATTTCGCACCCTTAAAACGCTTTCACATAAACACACATACACACATAATCTGGCTCATGAAACAGAGGTTGCTTCAGCTTCGTACGACAACCCCATGTTAGCCGATCCCTCAAGAGCGGCACCCGAGAAGGTAAAATTACGCGCACTAGAACGAACTGCTTTAGCGAGCGAACATATCGAATGCTTCCGGAGCGCTTGAAGCGAGAACGTGTTCGAACGGATTCTGGCCGAACCAACGACTGACTGAGCGGATGTGCTTGTTGCCGTTTCGACAGTGGCGATCATCGGCGGCGTGTGCTTCTGTCGGGATTTGCCACCCATTGCCGCCCGGTCGTAACGACCCTCCAAAGCACGGTCGGTCGGGACGCGTGGAAAATCTGTTCGGGGCACGACCGCGAGAATCGGGATTCCTCTGGCCGTGGAGACAGGCTGGCTGGCATAGCCGTTCCCTCTAGAGATGATGGCTTTCCGAAACAGGATGCTTTCCGTTCCGAGCGGCCGTTCGGAAAGGACCAGAACCGAATCACCCATCCGTTCACCCGAATCACGAATGCACAAGCTTCGGCCACCGAATGAACTGGCAATGAATTTCCCGAGCTTCCCGGCATGAATATGGTCGGTGTTGGCAATTCAATCGCCTGCGCGGCGGTGGTTCATTTTCGAACGTTTTCGAAAGTCCCTCGCATCGTGCATGGGGTGCGGAAACGCTCGCTGCCGCCTTTTCGAACGTCAACGAAACAAACAAAAAACAGCCGAGGCGCAACACGTAGCCTTCTAAGCACCAAGCAAGCAGGCTGCAGATTTTGGAGAGAAAAATAAACCACCCACACACATCTAGTATCCGACAATCCGTTACTCACCCTGAGGAACGGTTCCACCAGCTGTGGCCATTTTCGAAAATGAATTCCATTGATTGATACAACGGACCTGACCGACGGCTGGCAGCGAGCTACCGCTCGTTTCCGCCACCGGCACATCCACAACCGTGCTCGGTACGATTTGAAAGCTTCCGGCTGGCGGAAGGCACACAACGCTTCCCTGCTGCGAAGCTTGTTGTTTTCGACTGACAGAATCTCGACCATAACCACTCTCGGCACGAAACGGTAGGTAGGTGCTGGTGATGGACGCACAAGCAGTAAAGGATGGCAGACGGCTTCGGCAAATAGCGCTCTTTAATGCGGATCCACCAGTTTATGAGTTGAGTACACGAACACGAAGCGTGCGTTGATGGAGGCGCCCAGTCGTTTGTAGCAACATTTTGGGACAGACTCCGTTTAAAGTATGTCAAACATATAAATTGGTCCATCGATTATATTGATTGTAGGTAATTGAGTGTGATTGTGTAAATTTGCTTTTAATTAACTTTAAAATGTTTTTGAAAAACATGTGTTCCAATTTAATACACATTAGACGTCAACCGCAATTACGTAGCAAAAAAACAAATACATGAATTTTTGTTTACAAAACTTAACCATACCAATTTATTACACTTGACACGTAACCATTGAAATAAATGATATAACTGAACATTTCTTTCATATTTTAAAACATTTAAATTTAAAACATAATTTCTTTGAAATGTTTTGCTAATTTCTTTATTTTTTAACAAATATTTTATATGCAAACCGATAACTTAATAATTACTCTCCTTTGATTATCACCATACGATTCAAATCAAAACAAATATTTCTAGACAAAGTATAGTTCTAAATAGAGCTTTATGAACATATGATCAGCAGCTGCAAGCTGCTTATTTCAATATTTCATACCAATATTTCATGAGCTGAAATATTTCATATTTCATATCTGAGTTTTTTAAGAGTCCGTTTGATTCACACACACACACTCTTCTTGTCAACCGTACAATCTCATAAACCAATATACTAAACTTATGTTTTGAAAACGTATTTAACAATTTAAATAATTATTATAAAAATATATGTATTATTCAGCTACCAAATCTTGCTAAGTAATCAAATGCACTGTGAATTTCGTTTCTCGAAAAACTTTTGTATACTCCAGAACATTACAAACATCAGAAATCGATTTTATTAATCATCAATCACTGTGTCAAGTTTATCACAAAAACAACAAAACAATCAAGCATGGTAGAAAAAACACACTCTACCGGATCAACAGCTTACCCTGGAATCATCTAGTGGCTTTGCTTTCGAACTCTAAATTTCTAAAACTTCACCATACCAGGCCTTACCTAATCGTGGCTAATCCTGGTCATTTATGCAGGGCATTCTAGGAATGGACGGAATCCGAACTAAGTTTGTGTCGTTGAAAGAGACGAGGGAAAAAATACATCCATCTCCGGTGACACCGAGACCGGAGAGGAGAAAGTGGAAAAAAATAAACCAGAACAAAACAACAAACTCATTGATTATTTCTAATGTCAAAACAAAGACTCAAAAGCACCAACTCATCGTCATCCTGGTACCGTGTCGCCTCGGTTCGTTGAAGGCACAAATCCCAGGACAAGTGTGCGGGCGACCGTTGGCCGTTGCCGAAAAGGAAAAAGAATAAATAAACTTCACAGTCAGTGAGTTGCGGTTCACACACTAACACACCGTTCGTGTACATGCGACACACCGGGTCGGTTGGATGGTTACGTACATGCTGTATGTACAAACCGTCCATGTGCCTCGTCACGAGACTGATGATTATCGATCTCAGCAAGCCGATGAAGTGCTGCTGCTGTTGCTTTTATTGTAGCCACTACTGCTTGCTGGTGGTGGAAAAATATCCTCATCATCCATCATTTCCTTTCGATTGGAAAGTGAGAGGAAAAGGTACCGATCTGCTAGGATGGGTGGCCGCTCCACACTTCCTATGTCTGGAAAATGTCGACGAAGCTCGGCCATCAGCACTTAAACTACACACTCACACACACACAACTGGCCGTATTTCATTCACCAACCCTAATTCAATTCAACTACTACACTCCAACCCCTTTATACCAGCCACCTTCCACCAAATCTCCAACCTGTTCACGCCTGTTCAGCGAGCAAACCATCATCATGAAGGGGTTTGTTAGGCGAATCGAAGGGTCCACCGCCGACCAGGAGAGCCGCATCAGCAGCCCATGTCTCGTGCGCTATGCCAATCGTTTATCTCGTGCGGGAATGCAAGGAATCACCCGGGCAGCATGAGGCATGGAAGGTGGCAAAGAATTTCCCACACAAAACAACATGGCGCAACAAAAGGGGTTCGGCGTCCTTCTTCGTCTTCATCGCTGAAATAATATTGATAGCACCAATCAAGCGTATCCCGCCGCTGGAGCGGACGGAACGGAACTTGATCGTGGTTGTTACGGCCGGCGTGCGAGCGGGACCATTACGCGGAAGCGACGATTGTGACTGTACGGGGCACGGCAACGACGCCGGCGACGACCGAAATAAGACAGATGATGATGATGACGGTGATGAAATAGCGAAAATTGCTGCCGTACTAAGCACAAACCCGTTCAG
This sequence comes from Anopheles koliensis, assembly GCA_000956275.1. NCBI lineage: Eukaryota > Metazoa > Arthropoda > Insecta > Diptera > Culicidae > Anopheles > Anopheles koliensis. Next base: position 4,369 of record JXXB01030261.1, on the reverse strand, counting down.
CGCAAAGCAAACCGAAGGGGTACAGGCCTGACAAGAGGGTGAGATTTGAAGGACATACATTCACTCACACACACACACACACAAGTATCGTCCGATGTCGAACCAAGCGATGGAACGTCTGTCCATGACAGAAAGACAGAGCGTAAAAAAATCCTCCGATCGATACAACTGATTACTTAAGAGATTTGAACTATTTTCTATTTTTCATCACCCCATACAATAGAGAACGGCGTTATCCTTATGTCTTACATCTCATGTGAATCACCGAATGCGCGACGATCGTGATGATGTATGAACATGTTCTGTCATATGGAAAATCGTCCCCCAACGGGCGGTTCAAGCATCCAACATCGAGCATCTCATCGAATGCTTTGTAAGCACCGTAGTCCTAAACTACAGCCCCGTCGTGTTTTTGACCAAAAATTTGACTCGCGCGATAGCACGACGTGCTGAGACGAGGAGCACGCGAAACTTCCAAGCGTTGATGCCGGTGACAATGATGATGATTAATGGATAGTCATTTGTAATAAAATTAAGTCTTCTATTTCAGATCTCACTCGCTCGCATTGGTTCCATCGCTTCGGCAATAGATTGAAACAGTTGTGGGACAGTGTTCTAAGGACGCCGTACCAAGCAGATGGTGTCAAACTTGTTGAGCGCGATTGCCAGCGTCGCGGCCAACGATCCATCAACAGGACGCAGGACACAGTAAAGGATTTCGTTGGAAGCGCTGCGTTAGCCGAAAGTATCACAGTTCAATATCAAGGTTAAATCGATCACTGACGTTTGAGATTTTCGGGGTTAATCGGACGCTACCTTCGCTATCTTCTTTTAGAAAGTATTAATTGTAAATTAAGATAAGCGTTAAGCTGTCAAATACCAGGGATCTCAGGTAACTAATTACTCTTCAAAATGTGTTTATAAAAATGAGAGAGTATTGAACATAAACAGTCAGAAGAGCTGCGCTAATCTAGGCGAAGATGTCACGGCTTGAGAAGATTTAGATGCGTCGAATTTTTTGGTTGTTTTTTTTGGTCAAACAGGGAATCCTAGCTGGAGTAATTTGTTCCAACAGTAGTTATTACAGCAAAGAGCTGTAATTACTCTCAATATTCTTGTTGGGATACTGATTAAAAGTACATCTCTAAGAAGCGAAGCTTCCCAACCCATTTTTTGTGACTCATACATATTATTTGCTCTGTATTGACAACACATGTCAAAAAGTTCCGATAGTGCGTGAAAGTAATTTCGAACTAAAAATTCAGATATTAGGTAAATATTATCATAGCGATCTCTACAAACACTGTTTTATTCTAAAACTGTGAGACGATTTCTTCGCTGCATCAAATTCGAGTTTGTATTGTGTCGATTGAGAGAACCTATTCCAAATACAATTGGATCAATATCTTCAACACTCCACAGCTCGTTATCACCATTTGCGCACTTACCCGCGTGATCACACCAGAGCATTACATTTCCGCCAATCGAGTAGCTTTCCGCACAGCACGCAGACCACTCGGCTTCAAGTCGGCTGGAAAGAAAACCAAAGTCAAGAACAATACAAAGACACAGCCCAAACCGTCCCCGTCCGATCGGGCAAATGAATTCCGAGAAAATACACTCCAACGGCAAGTGGCACCGAACGAAATCTCGATGCCGCTCGTAGAACAGAAAGTCATCAAATTAAGCTAATGACACAGCTATTATCGGGCCGCTTGGCTTTTCAGCATCTCGTGGTCAATGTATCCGTACGTGTTTTTTCTTTTTTTTTTACTATGAGCCTACGAAATTTTGGAAGTAGCTCAAAGAACGAGCAAATATACATGTCTCTTTTTGCATATATTTTCTCTTCTTGTTTTACCCGCTGGTCGCTGGTACGATGCTCAATAATCATGGGATCGAAACGCTGAACGAGAATTCCATGCCAAGTACGCGCACACATGTTCCTGCGAGTTAGTGTGTGTGTATCTTCCGCGGTACACATCAAACGCTGATGAAAAAGGCGCAACATGCTACTCCCTGCGAGGCCTTCGTCCTCGGTGGTAAGCGAGCAAGCCGGTTTTTTACTAATGTATGCGAAAGAAGGGAAAGGAATTCAATTGAATACTTGATCGTTTGAGGACACTGAACAGCGAGACTTTTGTATTTGCTTCCTACCGAAGAATATGTTTCGGTGGCAAAACTGTGAACCAGATGGCGGCAGATGGTTGATATTCGTGTCGTACGGACGTACACTTAATAAATTTTTTTTTCTTCGGCACATGACCTTTGTGAACAAATCGGTAGACCGATTATAGTGTCATTTATAGATCTCTTATAATATACAAGAGGTTTTTGCTGCAACCTCTGTTTTCTAATGCTAATAAAAAATCATCAGTCCATACCGATTTGCCACACACAAAAATTAATGAGTTTTGTAAAGAAATAAAATTACATTCAATGCACGCATGAATGATACCACGCTAATTAGCTGTTTGTGTAGCGACTGATATCAGTCGCTGTCATAATACTGTGCACACAGCATCATAAAACCGGCTAATTAGAACAGGAATCAGACACATCATTAGCCAAAGCAAAAAAACCGACATACCAAATCCGTAAGCGCGAAGACCGGTGAGAATTTTTGTGTAAAATGTTGAAAATAAATCAAGGATTCAAGCTAAACATAAAGCCGTGCTAACTTTATTTTTTCGGTGCTTTCGGTTATGTTTAGAGGAGTTTTTTTTTCTTCAGTCCACACGCAGAATATTTCTGCCCATGGCTAAAAGGACATCACGATGGTGGTGTTTCATTAATGGAGCGAGCACGATGACCATAACCTACGTTTTATGGTCAATATATGTAAGGATTTGAGGGCACGAGAACAAACCAGTCAGCACGTTTCAAGTACGTACGTTGCAATGGTGGATCGAATGGTGGGCCCGTTTCCTTTCCCATTGCATGCGTGTCTGTATTATTTCCCCATGATTTTTTTTTCTTTTTTAACTCGATGCAACAACAGATCAGCTCTTCCTGTTTCATGGGCGGTGGTAATGAAACCAAGCAGAACATGTACACCCATCGCCAAAAGCAGTAAATCTATGGATCATGGAGCAAATTTATCATTCGTTGTTAGAATCAGTTAGAGTTTTCTCAACAACTCCTTTGTTAGCTTTAGTGTGGGTAAGTGTGGGTTGAAAAGGTAACCGAGACCAAGAGAATCCTGAAATTGGTAAGCTCCTTTATAGTCAGCCGAATGTAGTTTTCATCCAAACACGACGATTCGCAATAGCACATGTTCAAAGATTTTTTTTTTCAGCACTCTGCGGAACGATTTTCAGAGTGGCATATGGCGATGTTCATCACGTGAGGGAGCTCCTCCTGTTATAGTCAACTCGAACATAACCTACACCTCAGGAACTATCGCTAAGAGTTCACAGTTGCCTTCTGTCCCACAACAACCAGTCTTTTAAGCAGAATTCGAAGTCTTCGAGTGTAATGTGAACAATGTTCTACAACGACCAACGATAATAGCCAATTGTCAAATGCAGATGTTTTTTCCCAGATCGATCCAATAAGCGAAGAGAATGCGCATGTTAGGTTCATCGTGAATAAAAACAGTTTAATTCAAAACTGAATAAAGTTCGCCTTTGCTAAAACATTCTGCCTAGAAGCTCCATGTTAAATTACTCCAAATAAAGACAAATTCTGTGTCCTATCACGAGTATAGAAATGAATAACGAGTATTAGAAAAAAAACCGGATCGATCTTTTCAAATTGCATTGTCTCCATCCGGTACGAGTTTGTACTGACATTTCCTGATTAATATTACTTCTTTTGCTACGTGTGCTTCTTCTGCTGCCATTCGAGCCGAATACGCTATTCGTATCCAGAATTCAATTACGGAAACAATGCCTACAACCTCTGTCGTGCATGTTGATAGAACTGGATTCCTCCGAAGCCTATTGACGGACGAAGATATTGGATAAAAGATCCATTTAGATGCAAAACGCTGACGTGCCGACGAAACCAGATGGAAATGATTGTGCTGCATTACAAAGGCACGAATGAATAAGCGTACATATCGGAGGGGATCGGACGTGCGTGTAATTAAGATGTCTTATGTCCTTCTAATACGATTATAATTGTAAAACACATGGCCTTTTTGGTTTTGTGTTGGATACTTAATTGTAGATTTGAAATCATGTGGCCATTGTTAAAATAAGTAAAGTTTATTTAAAATGGTCTAGTAGCAAATAAGTTATGAAAAAGTGGAAACCGATACCTATTATGAAAATTTAACAAAAAAATTGCATAATACTCCTATAAAAAGTATTTCAACACATTTCTCTTCCGGTTTTAATAATCAAAATAAATTTACAACAACATT
>JXXB01030258.1:0-10811 GCA_000956275.1 Anopheles koliensis | reverse complement strand
CTCTCTCTCTCTCTCTCTCTCTCTCTCCGTAAAAATAATTATAAATCTCCTTTGGAAGATTAGGATCCGGATCAGGTTGTGTTGTAAGTAATGCATGTCGAGCTCGTGGTACTGAAGGGTCGTAGCTGAAGATGATCCCAGAAACTGACCACAGCATATTTCATACAGTGCAACCACCTCAGACATCTAACCGAACGCTGACTGACTTGACTGATCCGATTCCGATCCGGACCGATTGCGTTTTCTCCCCTTTTCGCCTGCGTGCGGTACTGCTGCGGCTACTTCTTGGGAGGAGCTGCACACAACATACACACGACGATCGGTTCGGTTCGCCAACCTCTAGTGTGTGAGTGTGGTACGTGTAGTTGCCCTCCACAGTCCCCCGTCCGATCACACGGGTAGCTTACCGGAATGATCTCGGCCTACGTCTATCGATCCACTGTCGGATTCAAGCACTTAGCCACGCGCACACACTCACAGTAGTGTGTGTGTGTGTGTGTCTTCGACACTTCAAAGCTCGCCCCAACATCTATCAAGAACATGCGGTTGGTACGTGTCCGATAGGTTAAAAATATATCTTTAGCGAACTCGCTAGATTTGCTAGACAACGAACCGCTCTCGGAGATCGCCGTCATCGGACAGCTCGGCTTGATCGGTTGCGATTTACTCACGTTTGCCGGTGTGTGTTTGCGTGTGTTACTCATCCGAGACACATTCTTCATAGTATCTGCAACGGGCAGCGAATATATATCTCCCCGTATCGCCTATACCATTCGCACTGGTATTGTAATCTCTTATCTAAGCTAAATATATGGACGTATTTATGTGATGTATAATCTCACTAGGGTGCAGTGAGAGGGTATCAAATTTTGTTTGACCTACGGGCAACATGCGAAAAAAGGGGCGTTATGCGGTTATTACTCGATGGATAATACTGTCGTTTTGGATATTTTCTGTCAAACTGGACTCTGGCGCTGCGTTTGGTATATAAAAACCACCCGTTCGAGTAATAACGATATTGGATGCATCTAGAGCTCAAAACTTCAGGGTCTTTCCTATTCTGTCCGGCTTTCTGGATTCTCGAATTAGTATTATGACTCATCATATAGCTTGAGAATTTATATTTGTATCATTAATTTTTGTTGCACTTTTGTTACTTTACATTTTGTTACATTTTTGTATCATTCATTTTTGTTACACTTTTTCTCCGTTACATTTTGTTACATCATTCATATTTGTTCAATCTTGTTTGTACTATTTCATTTATTTTACTATTTACAATCAACAAACATAATTTTTATCAGACGAGCGAAATTACTGGTACGAAAGTGATTTAAAATGAATTTATGTAAATACTAAGGGGAAACCCAGTGGAAACGAAAAAAAAAGAATTAACTATTAACTATTTATATTTCTATAAATTTCTATTTAAAAAATGCATTGACATGAAAACGTAAGCAACATCACAAAATGAAGATGCTACAGTAATAAATAATATTCCACTACATGTGTAGTAAATTCAAAAGGCTGTCTGTAATAAGTGTATAAAAAATATACTGATTGTATGAGAAAAGATCAGAGTTAATTAAAGGTTATTGTCTATAACTGAATTACTAACTAATAAATTATCATTTTCCTTTCGGATTGATCAATTTTATTTTGTTTAAAATTATGCAAACATTACCAACGTTTTTGTATTGATGACTGACGAATCGGATCTTAAATAAACATCCTTTTCATGTTTAAAAACAGTGGAGTTATCTAACTTTTGCAATTTATGCCAAAAGGATCTAATTTTTTTTCTCTATCGATGTCTGAGAATAAAAAGGTTCAACTCTTTACGAAAGTGATTGTATGCCTTATGTCAATAAGTGAATACGTATGTGGAATTTGTTCACCCAACGACTCCAATTGCTGATTCAGTTTATTTGACTTGTATGACTGGTAAAATTTTTGTAATTGTAACTATAAAGTATACGATCCTGATAACACGTTGATTAGAGAATCGGAAAAGAGTCTTTAGACCTACAAAAAGACGATAGGCCTGGGTGCGCATTGTCATAAACCTTCATAACGCACCCAGGAGAGAGTTAATTGAGCTTGCAAAGTACAAACGACTTGCTATGACTTAGAACGCGAAGGGGCTGATACCAGGCACCGTTGCATTTAACTCCTACAGGTGTCATTTTAATTGGCCCCGGTGACCTTTTGCTACTAACTTCCCGAAGGAATATAATTGAAAAGTAAAACAAAAAATCGCACATTGAAATGGTAGCCCAGGCCAAAACTTTTGCCCGTGCCATTTTGTATGTTTCTTTCTCTCTTTCTATCTCTGTGCTGTGCGCTTCCGAAACCACTGGTTTCAGAATTGCCAGGTGGGACAGATATAGGGCATTAATTAAAAGTTTCACCAACTCTTTTAGCGTTTGACGTCGGTTCGAATGGCGTCATTCGTCGTCCGTCCTCAACGCTTTAGAATACCTTAGCTTGCAATGATTTTCAGAACTCGCATACTTTCTTTTGTGGCGTTACGTACTCACTACACTTTTTAGCCTTTTCTGGAATAGAGCCTAACTTTTCTTACTTTTACAGCGGAGCAGCAACTGCAAAATGTCAACGCTTGCATGTGTTGTGTTCGGTTTACTATTTTTCACTCGATGCAAAAGCTGTGCGTCTCATTACAGGCGATTTATGTTGTTTTGCGCGCGGAAATTATGGCTCACGATCGACAGTAGCTGTATCTACCGGTGCGCCTTCCCCGTTACGAAGGGATTTATCGGTTTCCTCGGCAAATAGTATGGAAAATAGATAGGAACTGCATTTGCTTCTGCTCTAATTAGGAAAGTTACATCGAATACTGCTCGGATTGCCAGTGAAACAAGCATTATGTACACGGTTTGGGCTGCGTGCAAAAAATAACTAACCACGGAAAAGCTCGCCTGGCTCTGATAACTCTTCCGGATAAAGGATTTCACATGGCCTGGAGCAATCCAGATAAAAACCTGAGCTATTTTTTCGTTGTCTGACCACCCGAACTGAGTGGAGTGACATGATTGAAACTAAATTATCCTCTCGTTCTGTAACGAAATTCCAATCGGGAAGAGTAGATAAGTCTTTTTTTTCAACCACGCTAGGCATATGATTTATTATTTGCATCTACATGTATATGAAAAAGAGACCTGATCTATGCGTTAATCGTGTTTGACATGTGACAGTTCTTGCACGCTTTCGAGTACTCCACATGAATTATTCAATTAAAAATTCCACTGGTGGTCATTGATTCAATTCGATTTGTGTACGCCTTCGTAGGAGCATTGGGCATATTCCTCACGCAGGGTAATCTCTCCCTGAGTCCATTTTTTGTACAAAGACTATTTTTGATATGTAAACTAATGACGTTAGCGTCCTGAATACATGTCGGTGTAGTGATTGATGCACATCGTCTTTTGAAACAAATATTATCAAATAACTTAATTGAGATACATTTTCCACTGCTCACGATCACACAGTGAATGTTAATGATGAGAGCAGAGGAGGCCGAGGAAATATGTTCGAATTCGAATCATTCATGAGTTAAAGTAATTTGGTTATCCTTCGTCTTTCTTGGGCCTATCATTTCTTGAATATATTTGTCTATATTGAAAGAAACTTCAATGAGGCTTTGTTTTCCGAAAAATCTTCCTATTCAGTTTATATTTAGTACGGATATTTTTGAAAATCATTACACACACTTTTAACTTTACAGTATAGTTTCGAAATCATGCCTGCCGTTTTACCAGGTTTCTAGACTGATTTTTTACCACTATAGCTGGTTAGTCACATCCTCACTTCTACAGTCTAGTTTAAAGTAGAATTTTTGTGTAATTTTATAAAGTCGTGAAAAAACGTTAGAAAATTTTATCCCCGTACCATTCTTGTTTTGCTGTTTACTGCTATTTGCTTTATCCGATTCCATTTATTCCCACGCCACCATCATTAAGTTGTTTGTTCGACAATCGAAAACGCATCATAGCTACACATAGCCCATCTCGAAAGTATCCATCCGTGCCCGTTTGCGACGACGAGGAGGAATACAATAAAAATATACAAGGAACAACAATCGTGACGAGAATTCAATCAATCTATCGCCACTGTAGAAAAACACTCCGTATGCATTTTTGCAGCTGTTTCTGTTGCCGCTGGGTTGTAAAATGGTTCGGCGTTATTATTGTTTGAGCAATTAATTCTGAAGAGCATCCCAGTAAGATTTCTCGATGTTTTTGGATGAGTTTTGTTGAGCTTCCTCTAGTGAGGCTAATGAGGGCCAGTTGGTAACGAGCGCAATAAACGTAGGTTTTTATTGCGACTTATGCATGGAAGGAGAACTTCTCTTAACGAGAACATTTGTATGGGCTTTGTTTACGTTATTTTAACACTGTATTCTGAGATTTTATCCTTCACTGCCGATATTTGTCAATGTTAAATAAAGATTTACGAATTTCGTGAAACGTTTCGTTTTATTCACTTGTAACTCATATCGCAGCGATACGTCACGTTCATTTGCTACTCCCCTTATTATTCTTATATTATCATATAATATCAACAATTTATAAACGTTTTATTTTTCATTCATTTTCATTTTAGATGGCCACTCAGCAAGACTAGCTAAGGCAGCTGGAGCCTTCCATCTCCCGTGCAGCAAGGAGGCGGAAATAAAACAATCGTGATTGTGCACGCTGTGGCGCTTGGATATTTCGTCTCCGTTGTCCTGCAATCGTGCAATCTTTGCATTCGTCCAACGTACACAAAAAAAAAAAATACGAGCGCGAATAGCGCAGCCGATGTGATAGCTGGCGTTTGTGGAGGAGCTTTGCGCAAGTACCGACCCGATAGTGTTATTGTTCTGTGTAGGTGGGACGAAGACGCTCATGTACCCACCGTTCGAGAACGCAGGACGCGCGCCGGGGGATGTAGGCCAATAGTGTGTGCTAGTGGGCATAGAGGATGGTGAGGTGATGATGCTGCCCCTACTGCATCCCAATGTGGGATCGCATGCTATAAAATGATAAGCGCCCAGCGGTGTTACGTCCAGTGAAAGTCGGGCCCGCATCGGTTGTGGGAGAGTCAACCGTATCTGAGTGTGTTAGCAAGAGTGTCCTGTCTGTCATGTCCTAACAAATTATTCTGCCGGGTGTTTCTATCTGCAAACGCGCATGTTGCGTTACTAGTTGCAAGCAGTTGCAATCGGTAGGAAATGTCTGGAGTGCCGGAATTTCGGAAATGTGCATACGAGTAGTGTCGTGTAGTAGCAGAGGCAGCAGCATTCAACAATCAACAATATTCGAACTAATCGATCAACCTGCTAAACGCTATTGGGAAAGAAAGCAAACTAATCTGAATGTGCGTTTGGGTAACATCAATCAACGACTGTTGTAAGAAACTGTCTCCAGTTTCTGGCTGAGCTCACCTGAAGAGATGATTGCCGCTGCCTTACCTCGTGCTGCTGTTGGTGGTGCAAGTGACAGTTACGGTCACCACATTTATACCGGCCAGCCTCAGCAACTTCCGCTCATAAGGCAAAGATAAGCGCGAGCCCAGAGCATAGTAGAAGCAGGGGAAGGAAATAAACTCTCGGAGGACACATCCTCCCACATACACGTGCACCTAGTGATTTAGCAAACGAAGTGATGGCCGACACTGGGAACACCAACAGCACCGAGGATGCTGGTGGTAGTAGTGGCGTTCCGGGTGACGCCAACTTTACCGGTACTTCCGCAGCAGGCCGCAAACCGCTGTCGGTGGCGAGGCTAAAAGAGAAAGGCAAGAAGCTCGCGTCTGCCCACATCCACCGGGAGCTGGCGGTGAACGGAACCTCGGATAGCCTGAACAGGCTGCTGGACGATCTGTTGTCCCCCGCTACACCCATCTCCAACGGGGACAACATCGAATGGTGCCGGTGGCTCGTAGCAGGCGGTCGAACACCGGCCGAGTTTGCTTCCATTGGTAAGTTTGGTTGGTGTATTGCAGCTGTAGCTGTAGTAATTGACATACTCGTTAACAAATCTAATAAATAATGCTCAAACAATCAAACAATGTAGCGTACGCATCACATGACATCAACAAAGTCAATATGCATGTTAAAATTATCGCGAAAAATTCGCGAAGGTTCTTAGACAAATTGAATCAATTGTTATTATTTTAACAACAAGAGCAACAGCAAAAACATCTTACGAAAAGACAATATAAATTGTTTGGGAAGAATGTTTGGAAAATTTAAAGTTTTTAGATAGATTGACGTGATGTTCCTTTTTACATGAAGTGAATTTGATAAATTTTAAGTACGAAATCTATAGTTTTTGGTTTTCCGGTTTCTTGTATGTATGAAATCAAAATTTTCGACAATCAACATTATGGAGCGAACACTACAGTTGCCGTAATATGTCATCGTGATTATGTCTCTTTTTTCCGTTGCTGTTATAGCATGTTTAAAAATTGTGTATTTCAATAAAAGCACTTCAAATAACATTAACAGCACAATCGGGTAGATCTAGAGAAAAATGTTTGTTTAGAAAGAGAAAATAAGAGAGACGCAGTTTTGAGGTTGCATTAGCTATTATTCAGCTTAAGGTTTAGCTGAAGGTCAGCTTAAAAATGAAAATTAGCTCGATGCATCGATATACTTGAAGGAAATATTACATTTTAGCGTATTTTTTTAAGTAGTATATGAATAAATTACAAAGGTGCTAGAAATCGTAACCGTCATCGAAATTACATTCATCCAACGTAACGTGTATGTTCAAAATGCATGGCAGATTATTTCTGTTGTTATGTTTGGAAGGAATCGCTTTTTTGCCATCGATTGAAGCTACACAAAGCTCTTAAAAATTACACGTCGGTCCTAATTGTATCTAATCCCACAGAGATTATTAGAATGTGACCATTAATTTTCACAAGCAAACAGCTAATTTTAACAGAAATGGTCTCCATGATGCTCGATAATGAGATAAAAAATCCAGCAACTTAAAACTAAGATCGCTTATCAGTGGAAACAGGCAGAACCAACAACCATGTACTTGGGTGTATTGAGCAAGGTTATGCAAATAACAATGTATCCAATGATCTGAGGTGATGTTTCCTTCACGACGCATCTGAATGTCATTTCGCATGCACCGCATAGTTTGATTTGGAAATGGGCATTTTAATGTTAAATTTTTCCACCGACGGACGCAACGGACAAAAACCCTCCGAGAGTTCGTCAGGTTCGCCAGGCGCATTTGTGCGGACATGAATTTGCAAGTTAATACACCGGTCCGACGCCGATAAAAACACTGTCCTTGGAATATCCTTGCCCCGCGGGTGTAAATTAGGGAGCGTTTGAGGTGGATGAACAACGGAGAGATGTTTTTCTTTGCTCCGTCGCTTAGTAGGTGGGATGCAGAAGATACACACAGAAGCGGGCCATACCAGAGGTTTTATGGGGTTCCTGGAGTTGAATTTGTCGATTCGTATTTGTTTGGTTAGTTCAGGTCCAAAGCAGATTATAAGCCCAACGTACGATCAACTCCACTTGTGACAATCTAAAACATTTGAATAAAAGAGTATTTTAACGGTTTTTACAGGCGATTTTGTAGACATTTAAAGAATCAATCGTTTCGTGCACGAAATTTAGCTAGCGTGTAAAATAAGTTTAAAAAATGCAATCTAACTGCTCTATTTCGAGCAATATTCATAACGTTTTCTTATAGGACAAGACTGTACGACGTGTCGTAAAGTGATAAAGTGCAACGGTAAATCGTTCAGTTGTACTGCTGCATCTGCCGACTCCATACGAAATGCAAGTCTCGCTCACGTTTTAGCGCACATTGTCGCTTATCGGGTTTGTTTCATAATCACTGGGGGCTAGGTTCTTGACCTTGAGGGCTAAAATGGGGTGGCTGAAAAGGCCAATGCGGCGTCGGCAAGTAAAAATGGCGCGAACTTTTCGGTGATGATCAACTTACGGATGGACCGACCGGGAGAAGGCATAAATGAGAGACGAAGTTCGAAGATCAAGAGGATGAGAATGAGAGCGCGATTCGATCAAATTGCATCATCTTGCGCTGAGAAATGTTCCTGCATGAGATGTTCGCATGATCCTGCTCGTAAGGCATCAGAACTTCCATCTGCTGCCAACGGGAACGTACAGAGCTATACATGGGGAGAACGAGAGATCCTCTCCTCGCGGTTCTTATGTCACATTCGCTGGTGTGTTGAGGTTATCATTTTTTGTCTTGCTCAGCATTATCATCCGCATCATCGCCGAAATATGTCGCATGACGCGTTCCTCATACACTATTTGTTGATCCATTGGCTATATGGGTGCTACGATTAAGTTAGATTAGGTTATGCTACATACTCGTCAACTTGTAGACATCTGTAAAATTACAAACATTGAATAGCTATAGGCGAGAGTTTAGGAGAAAGCAAGAGAAATTAGATAGGGGATTTAAACTCTTTAAACTCTCACATGAAGTGAAGATCACCCAGCGATCAAGACGGGGACAAGTCATGCCTCATAGCAGATAGCGAAGCCGAGCACTGAAAATATGATCGAAAAGATGAGCTACATTTCGCTGACTTCCCTCGTGAGTGGAGCTAGTACTTCGCTTTCCAGAGTTCATTCCACTGTCATTGTCAAGGTCGTCGATCGGATGAAAGTGACGTCGTCGTCACCGGCACCTTGGTTAACCACGCGGTTTTTCTCGTCTCTACGCTCGCTGCCTCTACACGCTGTGGCAATGCCTGTTTGCGACCTGTTGTGCCGTCTTCTCACAGATTTCTTTGGAGATCGTTGAACTTTCCGGGTGGGAAGATGGGAGGAGCGAACCTGAACAGCCGCTTAGAAGATTTAAGTTAAGTGCTGTTTTGCTCACACGCCTAATAGGTTTGCCAATCGGCATCCCTTCAAGAGAAAAAGAAGCGAGCGTGTTTTGAGCGAGTTATCGAGCTCCCTGTTGTTCACCTTGGCGAGAACGAAAGAAGATGATGTCTTAGTCGACGTGGTCTTGCGGGTCAGTTTAGAAGATGCGCTTTTATTGCTTGGCGTAAAGAGTATTTTATGGGAAGGGGATACAAATCAATCGAAGAATTGAAGAAAAGGGGTTGTACAAGAAAAAGGGCCCCATACTGAGGGAATTTTGTGAGAAGCGATAGACGAGGAGACGTCAATGAACCCGAAAATCAACACACATACACACGGTAGCGGGTGTGTATTGTGGGCAGAAAGTGGTATGTGTGTGTGTGTATGCGAATGGTGGGAAGAGGAAACGCCGTCGCGGCGGAAAACCTGTGCTCGCTTGGTTGAAGTCGACCACCTCTGGATCTGGCTTTAGTAGGAGCGAGAGCGAGAGTGTGAGTCCGTGTGGACTCACCCGTTCATGTCAACGAACCTCGTCGTGGAGCATTCCCGAGTACCCAACGATCATCATCGTACCAAAGTGGTGGTAGATACACGATCGTATGGTTTTTGGGCAGTGATGTATAGTTAAGCGAGCGTTACTGTACAGACACGCACACACCTTGGCGGTGGAATGTGTTCGCGCGCCTTCTCACTCACTTTTATCCAACCACTTGATCGTTGCAAATTGCAAGTGTATGTGTTCTGTGCGGTGTTCATGACTACCAAAACGAAGTATTATCGACGATTGAGAATGATCGCGGCGCATTCACTCCTGAGGCGAGGCCGCATGATTAATCTGTTTCTAACTCGAGGGCCGGGGCATGACGCACATGGGTCGGAAATTAGTCAAAAACGCTCAAATTCATACAAAATTTATTTCATAAATGAACACGTGGTCCAGAACTCGAAGTCCCCGAAGAAGATCCAAAATAGAACATGCGAAAGTAGTACAAACTCACATGCTTTATCTTTTACTTTAATTATGTTTGTAACGACCATACGATGCCTCATGGACGTGGGTAGACACATTATTGTTGGATTAGTTTTTGGCGCTAGGTTTAATTCAGTTTAGAAGGAATAAGCTTGTAATTTTGTGCTCATGCACTAGTGGCTTTTCTTGCTGCTGGTCAGGAATTGTAAATTACAATACTACAATTTAATATTTCTATTTATTTTAATATTTAATATGATAAAATCTAGAGAAAAATCTAAATTATGCGATTTGTTCTACACAAAGATCGTTTCAAAATAGTTTAAATGACGTTCGTTTAAAATATTTTTTTTCCATTCTCCTGGGCACATTCCATAGTGAAATTACATTAGTGTAAGTGAGTTAGGAAGTCCACACAAATACACACTTGTTACGTTTTGTACCGATGGGCTGTTGGATGAATCAATGAACGCTTAAATACATGAATGAGAATGGATGAACTTGGGGGGATGATGAATTATTTACGCCAACTTTGGCATGCTTCATGGAAGCTCATGTGGACGGCGCATCATCGTTCATTTGCGGCGTTTTTCGTGGCACCGGGAGCGCTATACGCCACGGGTACTATCCGGAACGAATGCGTTTGGGATATTCTTTTGGGTTGTCCAATTCCTAACTCCATACTATATGAATCCTTGTTTTTGTAACGCGAACAGTAGGAGAGATATGATTTTTACATTTTGACATGAGTACACTTATTTATGATTTTTATACGTTTTTATTTAAACATAAGTTATTTTTTTCGCCATTCACAAAACTGCATCCAGTTACACAAACAGTTATTTGCTTAAAAATTGATGCTTAATTTTGTGCATTTTGATTTTTAGTATTGTTTTGGTGTATATATCGGCAAAAAAAAGTAATTAAATGTGTTGTATCATTGTAATTAAAGCATTTAATTAA
>JXXB01030248.1:0-11852 GCA_000956275.1 Anopheles koliensis | reverse complement strand
ACGAGAGGGATCTATCACCGGAGCAACAGTTGAAACGTTGCCTTTTGAATACCACAGTCGAGTACCTACAGTACGAAGGAGGTCCATGTACGACTGAAGTGCACGATCTGCTCGAGAAACTCAAACTTAACGTGTACAGCAGTTTAGATTTGTTCTTCCTGTTCGATCTATGCAGAATCTTACTGCGCCAGTCATCGCACGAGGAGGTCGCCGTTTGGGTATTACAAAACGTTGTTGATGTCTGTAAAACCCATAAGACTTGCGCTAGCATTACGGAGATGATAATGGATTTGTATGCTGGTGCGTGTTTCTCTGCAATCCTTATATTCCTCTTTCTAACCTCATTTGATGCTTTTTTGTAATACAGATCTTGCGTCGTTCATGGCTCCGTATGAACATTTGACCCGAAACGTGACCGTCGTGCTGCATTCCTTTATAAAACAATGCGCCAAGCACATGTACTCTGTGGAACTGCAGACGAAGATATTAGCTCAGGTCAAGTATCTGTTGCGTGCGTACCCGGAACACGTTTGCACCCAGATGCACGAAACCATTTACCTTGGACTGGTGCCAATGCTGGAAAGTCGAAACTATCTCGTTAAGCTGGAGGCGGTCAAAAACATGCTACTGTTCGTTCATTTCGAATGGGCTTACCGAGACGGCACGCGGATTCCCAGCTCGTTTTACGAATTTCAACTCAAGCTGTATGACACGATCGACATGGACGATTTGATCGCAAAAGCTGCGGATGAGAATGAGAAAGCTAGTGCTGCTAGTTGTTGCCTGCAACTGATGCTTGGTATATTTCGTGTAAGCTTTATGTTGCGACGACGAGCCTTGCGCGATTCGATACTGCTTATACAGAATGAAAACATAAATGATGGTAAGGTTGAGCGTCGTAGTTTTCGCGTTGATAAACATATAACAAAAATAAATGACCTGTATACACTTTTCTCTGCATTAAAAAATTACTTCTTTCAGATAAAATTGCTACCACCATTCGGAATGCGTGTATTGCCAGCGGTGTTGACTTCAGCACACAACTGCAGGAGGATCTTGACGGCGTACTGGAACGGTGGTTGACGAAAGGCAATCGATTAATGAGCTTTCCTTATCGTCTGTCCGGGAAAGTGGCTACGATCGAAGAGTTTGTGCAAGTGTCGAAGAAAAACATTGCCTTTGTCATTCTATGTATGCAACCGGAAGGATTTGAACAGTTTTGCGGATCAATCAGAGTACAGCGAACGGAAATTTTGAATGTACGTAGGCTGGTTTTGATATTTTAGTGCAAATGAGTGGGCTGTCGCATGTTTTATTTTTTTATCATTTTCGTTAATTCAGAAAATATTTGGATCTGAATTAAAAAAAAAATTTTTCGTTTTGTCTTTAGTTCAAACAGATATATTTATACTATTTATATGTAGACCAGTATGTAGAAATGTGCACGATCAAGTAAATCACCACCATGTTAATTGTATCTTTAACAAATACGTTTCGTTATTTCAGAGCATCGTGGGAAAATGTGTAGCTTTCCTTCTACCGAAATACGCAAAGTGTGAAGGGATGCCCGCGAAGTACTACGAGATGGCAAACCGCATGCACAAAGCGCTCGCACCGTTTCTCCAAAAGCTGGATCTAAAAGAACACGTGACAGAAATCATTAATCATCTCACCTACCGACTGAACGAAAGTACCGAGATAGGGAAACTAGTGGAGCAAGATCTTCCCGCAAGCTATGTGGATGAGCTATCGATTAGCAAAGTGATCTACTCAGCGTGTTTGGAACATCTGAACCAATCCGTGTTTGGACCAAACCCAATCAACTACGCGCTGCTTAGTAATTTGTGTAAAAAAAATTGCTTAGCGATCGAACGCACGCTCACAACCGTCAAGCGATGGCTATGGGTGGCCGAAGAACCGGAACGAAAGACGATTCATCTGTTGCAGTACACTGTTCTGCTGGAACATTTGAGCGAGTACTTTCGGCAACAGAAGGAATGCTCGTTTAAGCCGTACCTCGTACGAGATGCCATTTACTTCTTTTGTAATATAATGGCATCCTTTCCCGTGCTACACTTAGCTACACTCAATAGTTTTGATCGATTTCTGGAGCACGTGGTAAAGTGCGACGATGCGCGCCAACTCCTGTCGGAGCATTTGCACTTCATAGTGTCCTCACTGTTGGAAGTCGAAGCAGTAGATCCTTCCTCGCACATTGCGCATAAATCGTTGTCCCTGTTACGGTTTCTGATTGTACAGCAGTCGGATACGTTTGCCACTGCAATTGGTAAGCTTAACTACTTGCCGACCGATAAGCGGTACGACGAGCTACGGGAAATAATTTTCCGTCAAAAGAACGTTGGACAGGAGTGTCTGTTAAGTGAAATTAAGGCACTGATTCGATTGCCTAACCTTCGATTTGAAGACCTAGCTGCATTGAGAATATTGGTAAGTGCAATTTAGCAATTAAAAATTGCATTCCATTTAATGTATCTACTCTTGAATACGTCAGCTAATTTCCAAAAAAGATGAACTTAAATCGATATGCGACACATGGGCCGATCAAAATTGGTCCTCAACTGCCAGTAGCGATGAAAGCAATCTTCATCAGTTGATAAACATTCTGCTGGATGTGGTGCGAAATTCTCCTTTCGATAAGGTACAGTATTAGTTGAAGGTTGGAAAAGTTTGTTAGTCTCTACATTATCGTGCTTGTTCGGTTGCAGCGATCGACGGAAGCGCTTCGGTGCTTGGGAGAAATAGGACCCATTGACTTAGGAACCATGCTCTTAAAATCTGATGCCAAAATGATTGCGTACGCCGAAACGGTATGCAATGTTGTGCCCGGAGAATCATTTTGTCGAATTTCTAAAAAAAGTATATTCATCCTGCATTCTTTAGATCAATAACTCGAAGGAAGCGGTTGAGCATTGCGTTGAAGTTTTGCTGAGGGAACTAAACACGTTACTAACGAGCAAAAATTTCGAAGTTGGAAGCATTACCTCGCATGTTTGCTGTAAAATACTGTACGGGAAAACTTTCCATGGCTTAGCAGGTGAGTTAGAACGGATTACTGTCATTTGAAGTATAAATCTCAGATAGTGTGCGATATTCGATGTAGCCGATGTTTATATCTGGACTATTTAATCGTATATACATATTCCGAATTTCCAGCAAAGTTACCTACACTCCATCCATTCTTGGGTAATTCGACGGTTGAAGTTAAACTGTTTTCGTACACGACGGGGCAAGAGCTAGCCTTACAGAAGACTCTTGAAAATGCGCGTATAGATTATCGTGCATTTGTGCAGCTGCTGTCTACCACCTTGCTTTTGTTTTTGGGAAACACGACACTGAAAAAACTTGCCGAACAAGAACATACGTTTGCCGAGAAGCTCATTCCTTTGCTGGTGCAGATAGCGATAAAATTATTCCAAGACACCGTCGTTTCCAAAGTGCGCAGTTTTGTAAGTAGTCGCCATCAGACACGAGTGGTGGCACAATAATTCCGAGCACCGATTCTTTCTTTTACAGGTCAATGATTTTTTTACCAACTTTACCAACATTCCAAAGGATGTGCAGAACATATTCAATGATCTTAAAGCTATCCAGTTGATGCTTAATATAGTCGAATGTGTTCGGATTCATAATCAACTGTAAGTGTAACATGCAATTAGTAGTGCGGTTTCGTGATCTATATTTCGATTTGTAATACCATGTATATCTTGTCCAGATTTCCACAGTACAAAATTGCGATCGACTACCTACCAATCGCACAAGCCGCGCATTACTGTCAGGCGCACTTTAAAGCAATTATGTATGGCGAGCTGTGGTGTCGAGAAGAAGAGGACAAGGGGGACGAAAGTGCCGGCAAGAAGCATCCCAAATTGTTGGACATAATGAAATCATGCCACCTGGCCGTCGGTGTTAATGATGCGGTCAAATCGTTCCTGAATCCCATCACGGAGCGGACCGAATACTATCGTATGGAGCGTAACTATTTGGGATGCTTGATCTTCCAAGGTATCGATATGGCGTGGTGGCGTGAGAACGCATCGCATGTCTCGGGAGATCAGTTCCGTAGTTTGGCACAAACACTGAAAGACTGCAATCTGTTCGGTTTAGCGAGATCATTGCCAGGGTCGTCGCAGGATGATTACGAATGTGCCTGGCGATTATGCGACTGGAACGTGTTAATCACTGACAATGCTTCCATAGACCGGCTGGACAAGGATGAACGGAGCCTCGATGGTTTATCCGTCCAATCACGTGCTTTTGAACGGGCGCACTATAAGGCACTGAAATTTTTGGAAAACCGCGACGAGCTGGTGGTCGATAGTGCTATCAGCGAAGGTAGACGGGCCGTTGCAGAAATGTTTAAGCTCAGTAGTATTGAATCCACCAAGCACATCTACCATGGTTTGTGTCGATTGCAATTGTTGCAGCAGATTGAAGATTTCAGCGATGTACATTTCTCTCGGGTGCTAGATAACGATCAGGGATTGCTGAACAAATGGCGACTGCAGGATGCGCTTCCGTGCAGTGACTTTATGCTAACGGAGCGGCTCCTCTCACAGCGACTGTCCATCTTTAGCAATGCCGGTGTGCGTGCGAAGCGGTCATGGATTCCGCCCGCCATTTACAGCACGCTGCTACATCTGATCCACGAATCGCGCCTTAGAGGGAACGATGGTTGCGCGATGCGTAATATTGCGCTCATAGGCAAGCAATCGCTGCCCAACAACGTCGAGTCGGTCGTAAAGCTGGAGGACGCGCAACTGAATTGGACGTCCGGCAATCGACAGTTGGCGCGCGAATTGGCACGGGAAGTGATAGACAGCAGTAAATACACCGATCCGATGGTGAAAGCGGTTGCCTACCGCGTGTATGGCGAATTTATGGCCGAAAGTCACACGCAGGACCTGAAGTCGCTTTATTTGGATTATTTTCAAAAGGCACAAAAGTGTGTGCATTTCGTCGTAAAGAAACACCATCCCGAACAGAAGGATCCGACGGGAAACGTTCCTTTCAATCATTCGTGCTTCAAGGTGGATCGCAACTTTACCGTTTTGCATACCGTGGCCAAGTATGCCGATCGAGAATTTGTTCGGGTAGGTGATATTTAAAATTTATGCTGAAAATAGGTTCAATTGCATAATTGCACAAATGGATTGCTGCTTCATTATTGACGATTGCTTTTTTTTTTGGTTCTTCTACACGATCCTCCAGCTCAGCAAGGTCGTTCGCTCCCAGGATTGGATTGCTCGCCGAACGAATGTAACCAAAATGGAGGAAGAAGCGGCACGTTTAAAAACGGAAGCCAGCAGTGCCACAGAGCAGCAGCGTAAGGAGATTAGCCGATCGGCTCACTTCATGCAGAAAAACGTGCAACGGGACAAGAGGGCCGCGGAAGAGGTGGAACACAACCGGCGCGATTATTTGGAGCTGGCACTGTGCAACTATCTATCGTACGCCCAACAGACCACCGTGGAGAGTGATATGGTAATATTTAGGATCATCTCGCTATGGTTAAACAATCAGGACTGCAGCAAAGCACAAGAAACGATCGAAGAAACGCTGCCTCTCATCTCGTCGTACAAGTTCATTCCGGTGCTACCGCAGCTTACGCCGCGCGTCAGTGTCGATGGTTCAGTTGGCAAGCTGGTGCAGAAATTACTCGTGCAGTGTGCACGGGATCATCCACACCATACGCTTCCGTTTGTGTTTGCACAGCTTTACGCGTTCATGGACCGCCCGGAAGACGAGTAAGTTTACTATCAGCGAATAGTTGGTAAAAAAAGGGGTTTTAGTACATTTTAGTATAGACTAGTTTTCTCTCTACATTTGTGTAGCTAGTTTAAATTGGGATAGTCGAATGTGTGGCTATCGTGAAATGTTGAAATATTTAAGATCCTAAAAATGGTCTTGTTTAACTGTTGGTATTTCAAATACATTTAGACGATTTTTTATGTTTAATGATACAGTATTTCATTAGTTACCGCCAAATAAGAACATTATATCTCTCATTCCTGAATATCATATTTTTTATTTTACTTTTATAAGTCAATTAATTCGACTGATATTTTTTCCATCAACAGAGAAAACTACAAGAACGATAAGCGTTTGCTGGGGGTGCAGGAAGTGTACAAAAAACTGAAGCAGATGCCAGCGCTGGAGAAAATTCTAGAGCAAATGGAACGAATGAATCTCGCCCTCATACAGCTGGCCAACAAGACGCTCACCAGCAATGCGTCGTTTCGCGAGTACACAATGACTAAGCGCGATTTGCTGGGCCAGCTGGAACATTTGGATGAAATCCACTGCCCAACGATGGAGCTGGCGGTGGTACAGAACGGTGTCTATCACCAACGCAACGTCGGCATACGACGTTGGGAGCCGAAGGTGATAGGCGTCGGTGGTATCAATGCACCGAAAAAGTTGGTCTGCCTATGCCTGGATGGTACGAAGCGAACGCAGCTGGTAAAGGGCAAGGACGACATGCGCCAGGATGCGGTGATGCAGCAGGTGTTCGGTCGAATGAACATCCTGCTACGACACGATCGCGAAACGGCACACCGAAAGCTTTCGGTGCGAACATACAAGGTGGTCCCGCTGTCCCAGCAGAGCGGTGTTTTGGAGTGGTGCAACCATACGACACCAATCGGGATGTGGTTGCTTGCGGGACATGCAAAGTACCGGCCGCAGGATATGGAACCGACGGCTGCCCGGAAAGCCTTTATGAACGTAAGTTCAAATTATGGTTTAGCATCCGGTACGTTGTGGGTCTAATGTGTACGTAATGTTTGATTTTCCCTTAACAGAACGCCCAAGCCGGCATGACGGTAGAAAAAAAGCTGCGAAACTATTTGGACATCTGCAACAAAATTCGACCCGTCTTCCGGCACTACTTCTTCGAACAGTACCTCAAGCCGGGGCTTTGGTTTGAGCGGCAGCAGAGCTACACCAAGAGCGTCGCCGTTAGCTCCATGATCGGGTACGTGCTCGGCATTGGTGATCGGCATGTGCAGAACATTCTGATCGACAAGCGCACCGGTGAGATAATACACATCGATTTTGGTATCGCGTTTGAGATGGGCAAAAATTTGCCCACTCCGGAAACCATCCCGTTCCGGCTGACCCGTGACATCGTCGACGGAATGGGGATAAGCGGAGTGGAAGGTGTTTTTAAAACGTATGTATCGTAGCGTGGCAGAAAAAAATTCGCACAGCACAGAGAGCCATCATTCATCTCTCATTTTTTTTTGTTTCCTCAGATCATGCGAGAAAACGATGGAAGTGCTGCGCAACAGCCACACCGTCATTTCGACCATTCTGGAAGTGTTGCTGTACGATCCGCTCTACTCATGGAATGTGCTCTCGGACAAGAAGGCCACGCGTCGTCAGCAGGAAGCGTTCCTGTCCGATTCGGGTGATAAGCTAGCTGCGGGTGGCGCCCAGCAGATGGAGCTACCGATGGGGGGAGATATCATGGAGCTACCGATGGGCGGAGATATCAACGTGACGGCCGAGCGCACGCTGATGCAGGTGGAGAAGAAGCTGCAGGGAACGGAAGACGATAAGTACATCTCGGTCGAAGGTCAGGTACAGATGTTGATCTTTAACGCAACCAACGAGCGTAATCTCTGCCAGTTGTTCGCTGGTTGGCAGCCTTACTTGTGATTTGATTCCCTTTTTTGATTCTTTTATATGCAAATTTTTCGTTTATTATATAACACAATCTCAAAGCCGTAGGAAAATAGGTAATAAACCTCAATTCTTATAGAATATTGAGAATATGTACGTCGAAAATGGCTCTCCATAGGAATTAAACAACATTCGGAGGTAGATGCGGTTTGTGGAAGTGTGTTGCTTTAAGCTAGTTTGACCTGTTTCAATCCTTTGGAATAATCGTAGCGGAGCGTTTAGCCTCCAGTGACTTCGATAGAAGTTCCGTTGACGTAGCTACTTTTATCCGATGCCAGGAAGGCGGCCACTTCTGCGATTTCTGCAAAAATAAAACCGCGACACGCTGAGTAAACGAATCGATTACGTTTTTCTCGCCTATCTTACCCTCTGGGACGCCGAAGCGGCGTAGTGCACTCTGCATGATGATCATGTCTTTCACCTTCTGCGGCACCGTGTCCGTCATGGGCGTGTGGATGAAACCGGGCACGATGGCATTCACGCGG
Organism: Anopheles koliensis; assembly: GCA_000956275.1. Classification (NCBI taxonomy): domain Eukaryota; kingdom Metazoa; phylum Arthropoda; class Insecta; order Diptera; family Culicidae; genus Anopheles; species Anopheles koliensis. The sequence continues at coordinate 3,663 of JXXB01030248.1, read as the reverse complement.
ATGTTGTACCGGCCGAATTCACGCGCAACTACCTTGGTCATCGCTTCGACTCCCGCCTTGCTGGGCGAATAGTTGGATTGGCCCATATTTCCGGTGCGGGCGACGATCGACGATACGTTCACCATCGAACCTGCCAGCTCGTGCTCGATCATGGCCCGTCCAAAACGTTGTAACATTAGCCACGTCCCTTTCAGGTTGACGTTAATCACCGCCTCAAAGTCGGCTTCCGGCATCTTGAGCAGGAAGTTGTCTCTCGTGATACCGGCCGAGTTAACGACTACCGTCGGAGGACGCTTATAGCGGGCCAGCACATCCTTAAGAACGCCATCGATGCTGTCACCGGAAGAAACGTCCATTTCGTAGGCGGCATTGTCGTGGGTCGTGCCGAGCGATGCCACCGTCTCTTTGGCCGCTTGCACGTTCCGATCGACCGCTACAACGATCGCACCGTCTCGGGCCAACAATTTGCTCGTGGCCCGTCCAATTCCAGAACCGGCGCCTGTTTACGTAACACACGCCGTGGTTAATTATGTTACCAACGAATTGGGCGTGCTGGTTTTGATTTTCACCGTCGATACCTACCGGTCACTAGGGCCAGCTTACCAGCAAGTGGCGCTGCCATGCTCACCACAGAATGTTCAAGGAAAATGTGGAAATGAACGAAATTAATGGGAAGACGAGGGTACAAACACACTCTCGTAGCATAAACAAAACAAATAATGCCGCTAATGCCGGCGCTATAAAAAATCATATGATCATGACGGCGTGACGCGCGCAAAACTATAGCAGCGTTGCAGATTATGGCAACGTGTAAAGTGCTCGTCATTACGAATTTAAGTAAATGTCGTTATTTGTGTAGCTAAGAAAATGTTTTCAAATGCTTCAGGAAACAAATGTGTATGAATTCCAGCCTCTTTTAATTTGTTTGCGGTTTATTTGTATGAAACTCCTATGTTTGAAAATGGGTAAACACAGGGTGGTTAACAAAATGTCGCTAACAGTGTGACATTTTAGCACAAACGCATTTTTTTCAAATCTAAGGGAAAATCTTTTTTGGATTTTTTCATGAATTTATTTAGCAATTATGCTCTGAAAATGTTTGAATTTGAGTTGAATCTACACATAAAACGGTATAAAAGAGTGAGATTAAAATTCTTGAAAATTAATCTTTTCTAAAATGACTGTGTGTTGTTTAAAAATGAGCTTAAAATGCTTCAATTTACGTTTTTGAATAAGAACCTCTATTTACACTCTATTAAAACAAATCACAAGTTAGGAATGGGTAACCAATAGTAAATGAATCGTTATATTTTAATGTTGTTTGCTTATTTGCTAGATGATTTGAACAATAACTGCTTCATACCTTATTGTTCTCATATTATAAACGTAGCCAATTTTATATAATTAGGCATATAGGCATAAACAAGTAAATTTTGAATGAATTTGACTATGCATAAAAAACGTCACTTTTTTGACTATTTATCTATGCCACGTTGTCCATAGATTAATTGTTTCTAAATACCTTTTGTACAAAGATGAAAGAGTTCACTTCCAAACAATTGTTAAACAGGTTTTCAAAAATAAAAGGTAAACAAAGTTGTATCGCAAGCACAGGGTATGCCATATTGGGTCATTTATTATATCCCTTTTCGAATAAATTGAATATGCTGAAGTCTGCTCGAAAAGCAGTATTGTATTATTTCACAACCTAAGCTATGCCATTTGGCAGCAAATTAGCATTTAAAAGGTAAACGTGAGCTATAATGTGGTTTTACATTCGTCATCAGATGAATTAAGTTCAGCTTCGATCGCTGGTTGCCGATGAATCAGCAATCGATACGCTCTCACGCTCCACATCATAGCTCCAATCGCCAGCAGAGCAATAATTGCAGTAGCAATGACACCAGCACCCAACAGCCAATACATAGAATCTAAAAGTTGTGTTAAACAATTAGGAATCAATGTTGAAAACAACAGCGATAGCGAGCGCCAGAAAAGAAATCACTTCCAGCTCACCTTCCAACAGAACGTTCCAGGTTTTGGTCGCCTTGCCTAGGCGACTTTTTCCCGTGCACTCGTAGGTGGCCTCACGTTCATCCGGTGCAAGCGACGCGCTTATGAAATGTCCTGATTCATACCGAAGATGGACGCCATTCTTAAACCACACGATGGCGGGCGCTGGTGTACCGTCGATGTCACATTCCAGCCGTACGCTGCCGGGAAACCTAGTCGTTATATTCACGCTAGTCTTGCCGCTCACGACGTGCGGTATGGAGGGATAATGTAGCGCTAAATCGAGACTGGTGGACAACGTGGAACCGTTCTTGTGCTGTACCACGCACGAGACCTCATCGGCGGAGTCGTTCGTGATGTGCGCGTGATAAAAGGCTGTCCATGCGTAATCAACCCGCTTGCCGGTCGTATTGTACGGTTTGCCGCCGTGGAGGAAAGTGAACCTATCGGTGTGGTTGTAAATGTCCGCCTGACAGGTTAGGTTGACTGTGTCGTCGTACAGCACCACATCCGTCGGCGACAGGACGCGAAAGGAAATGGGTCCGAGAAAATTGCGCAAATACAGTAGCGCCTCCGCCGATGCAACGCCTTCACTGTTGGAAGCTTCACAGGACACGATGCCTGGTTGTGTGGTTTGCCACGACGGGATTACCGCCTCAACGTTAATGGTGTAGTCTACCGGAGACAGCTAGGCGGGGAGGGAGTAGAAGGAAAAATCGATTCCCCATAAGTTTTAAATATTCTAAAATCTCCAATGATTCTTACAGGGAATAACCGGAAAATTGTTATGCTTCGATTGGGGTTGCGGTTGATTCGCTATTTTTTACTCCTTTTCATATTATTGATTTATCTAGATTTTTAAAGGGAAATGTTTTTTTTTACAATATGGAGCGAAACTTGTGTGTGTTTTTTAAATTGCAGCTGAGTGGTTCCAGGGAATGGTTGTAAACAATTTAGCTTCTAAATGCAGAAATTAATGCTCTTTAATAATTAAAAGAGAATGTTTAAAGATGAAATAAAAATGAAAAAAAATTTCATTGTTCATTGTATTCTTTCAAAATGTGCTGCAAACAATATTTAGTGTATTAGTATCGATATGGCTATAAACGCTATTAAAATAACATATTTTTAAATATGAGGCAAAAGTTAAAGAATTAGGTATTAAACGAACAAGCTTCAATCACACTAAAGGTGCTAAAGGTACTGCAAATGAATAAGCTTGAATCACAAAAAAGCTTTTTAAAAAAAGATAGAGTTATAAGAATATGTTCTAAAATATTTCATATTATTCAATACTAATCAATGTGCTGTAATCACAATACGATAGGTTTGATTCACGGTGCGAGATACAAACAATGTTAGAAAAACAGGCAATAAATTGCAGGGCACCTAAAACTATCTGCAAAACCGTCAACATTCGATTCGAAACAACCTGGGAAACTTTAAAAATATTATGAGATACATGAGTTTAACAGAACTGTTTAACAATTATGACCCGGATGGAAAAATATGTAAGAAAGGTTAAACAATAATGGAATGGAATTAAATTTAATGTTAACATACGATGAGACGTATTCCAAAATATCTTGGAAATCGTAAGAAAATAGTAGACTGATATAATTCTGTATGGGAAAAAATCAAAAATGTTCG
>JXXB01030225.1:0-10860 GCA_000956275.1 Anopheles koliensis | reverse complement strand
TATTCTTTCTAATGCTTAGAAATGGTCTATGGGACTATATACTTGATATGAAAAATAAAAGGGGTGTATTAATGCTATGTCAAAGAAGAAAAAAATCTTCGATAAAATAAAACAATTATTTACCACATTAGAACGACTACAAAGATTATGCGAAGAGTAATACGAAAGATAAAACATACTAAGATTTGCCCCGTGATAAGATCAAACGATCTAACAGAACCAGCCTCACATATTCTAACAACGCCTAATGAAGCTACCGTACCGAACGCAATAATATCCGAGGAGGACATTTTTGTCATCGTGTCATCGTTTAAAATATGACAAGGCGGCTAAGCTAGATCATGCGCATCGCCGGAGCCGCGGGTGGTACAGGAAGCAATAAATGGTTGTGGGTAGTAATCTCTTTACATCGCATGCAAATTTCACCACCCCTTCTGTATCGAGCGATCGACAGAATGCATGACGATTTGCAAGTGCATGACATGAGGACCGCACATGCGTAGCAATGTACTATCATTCCGTGCAAAGTTTGTTTGATGCATACGCTAAATAAACATATCACCGTGAGTTATGTTCCTTCCGCTACATTTACCGTAACACGCCGCCCTCCCGGTCAGCTGATCATCAGCGCACGCACGCACCCGTTCCGAGCGATCCGAGCTTCCGAATGTCATGGGGCTCGGTTGCAAATTTGCTATTAACTATACAAACTCAACCGTGCCTCCAAGTGTCCACAGATCGAACAGGTCGAAGTATGTTTTTTTTGCCTATAATCGAGTAACCCTAATCAAAACAGCATAAACGCAGATCCAACGGAACGATCCACGAACAAACCGGTTTCGTCGTACAACCGAAAGTGTTTTTCATTCCCTCCCTCCCTCCCACCCTCCCCACACGGAAGGTCAACCGGCCGGCCGGCCGGCGGCTGTCACGTAAAACTGTCTGCTGGATGTAGCGGTAACGCACTTCCGAACAAGCTCCCCGGAAAACGTGCAGATGCCGTTTGCCGGAGGCACGAAAACAACACGCGCCAAGAATTTCCAATCAGCCCGTGGTGCGGACACACACACACAAACACACCGTTTTTGGCGAGCCACTCCGGAAGGGTCGTTCTAGCGTGGTCTTCATTCTGCGGTGCAGCAAACCGGCACTTGCTTTGAAGTGGTTCGCGTAAAGCAAGGTCGCGTACTTGCCGACGAGAAGGTACGTACTTCAACCACTACGTCACGGTTTTTATGGCGCTTTTGGCGTGCGCACTCGCGCACCATTTCGAGCGCAACAAGCCGCGGTGGCTGGCTCGATGATTTGATTAAATTTGACACAACACGGCACAGACTGACATTGTTCGCCCTGTTGGCGTTCAATTACCGTGGAAGGATATCACACCGTCATTGTCGAGGCAATTCTGTGCCTCGAAACAGAAGGATGAGCAGGGTAAGGAATGCGAAAACCGGGAGCGATAACGTCACGCCACCAGCACCGATAATCTTCTCCGCCCAGCCGGCTTGCTATGGTGAACTAATTCAAGTGGCAATCCTTCCTGCAAGGACTACTAGGTTGGTGTTTGGAATGTGCTTACTTCAAATGTCAGTGTCTCGGTCGAAGGTGGATGGTGGCTTCCGATTAGGCTGTACCCAACCCGTAATTAGACGTTTAGCGAATATACGTCGAGGCTTTAAAGTCGTAAAGGGGCAACAATTGAGAAGGAGTGTATCTCGCAACAGTACGCAACGTAACGCCCCAACGCCCTACTAACCTGTTTATTGTGCGTTGATATCTCGTGGAATTGCACTTTAGCTGCCAACGCAAATGGCAAATAGTAATTGGCAATTATAAGTAGAGCATCAATTACACTTTTAGATAGCACCTGGGGCCCACGCACTTCGCTTCGGTGTGATTTATCTGCCGATTATGTCTTTTGGCACGGATTTATAGGAATGGGTCCGCGTTTAGTGTTTAGTAGCGAATGCTCATTTAGCTTACTTTTGGGTCGCAATATGTGTATTGTCGTAGCTTCGTTAGTAATTTCATCAAAACTCCAGCGTCCGGTTGGAATTACTTCCCACATTTAAGTCTCTAATGTGCCAAACATAACGGCCAAGCTAGACGACACCAATCACACAGCATACTTTTTATGCATTGATTCATTAAAATTAATACCCTGGTCGAGATAAAAATAAACAGCGTGGCACACGGTTGTTCCTCCGCAAAAGGAACAAAAAAGCGGTTCCCCCGTGATATGTGCGCGTCAAACAATGTGGTTCGGCTCGAACCAAATGTGCGGCTTGCATGGCGCATAACTTTTTCTGCTCCTAATACGATAATTGGCGTATACGCGCGGCTGTATATCCGCTGGCTATTTGCGTTACCACTGCAGCGAATTGCTTTCAATTTGTTCCATTCAAATGTACTGCTACAAACTAGGCATCCTTTTTTTGTTACCATTGCCACGCTTTGCAACGACGGAAGAGGAGACCCGACAATTCCTTCTCCGGCTATCATTAAATATCGGTCGCCAGTGGGGGTTTGGTGGAGGGTCAGACTGTTGATCAGAATTTTGGCAACGCGGCCGGCGACCTTCGGCTCTTGGGAATGATCGCAAACGGGTGGGTTGGAGATGTGTTGTACACACTAATCGCATGTCCTTGGGAAAAATAAATAGTCATCTCTATTTGGAACCGAGCGACTTAGCCACTTCCGTACGCACCGGGAAGTGGCGGGAAGCTAAGTGGACAACAAAAAGATGCCATACGTCATCTTCCCTTCCTCGTCAGACGCCCCAAAGGGGAGCCGCATCGCATCGTCAAGATCAAGACCGTGCTTTCACATTGTAAGGCAGGTAGTGGCGCGGTCAAACAGCCTCATGTACGGCCGATGGCCCTTCTCTACGCACACCGACTAGATCCAAGCGCCAACGGCGACCTTCCACCGGGGCAACAGCAGCTGGAATCGGTTGCTCCGTAGAGTTCAGCGAACGATAGGCAGGAGTGCGCCACTAACTAGTAAATCTCGTCATATCCAAGACGTCACATAATAACACCCAAGATTTCCTCCCCGCGGTAAAGGGATCTGGTTGATCCTCGGCCCTAGGTATGGAGGAGCAAAGGGCGGGGATACCGTCCCTCGCCCCGGGTTCTTGCGGGGGTGAGAACGCAGACACACAAACGCAGACGTACACGAGTTGGTACTTGGATGAGTGATAGCAGCGGCAATCGCCAACAAACAAACGGCAACAATTGGTAGTTGAGGGGTGTTTGGGGTAGCTAGCAGCGAGCGTACTAGCGCGAGGAGGTGGACGAAAGTGGTCGCAAGCGGGTCGGTGAGAAGCATACCGCTGGACGCGGCGCTAAAAATCGCATTCGCCGTCGATCCACCAATCGAGCAACAACAGCAGCGGACGTTCTGCTCTCCTGCCGTGATTCTTGCCGTGCATTCTCGTTAGCCGTTTCTCCGGTTCTATCGTCCCATCTCGAACACAGTGCATTGGAAGTGATCGTTATCCCGCGATCGCACCTTTTAATCCAGTGGAACGGCACGTGCATCAAAGCCACGGAAGCACGGTGTAATCACGTGTGCGGAGGAAGAGTTTTTCTGGTGGTGACGATTTGGCGAAATCCCGACGATACATTCCCGATCCCAGTGTGTGTGTTCAGTGCGTTAATCGTGTGCGCGTGTGCGTTTGTGTGTACTACCGATTCAGGATTCGAAAATGACGGCCGAAAAGCATTGCGCGGTTGGATCCGGAGCCATTAAGCCGGACCGGAAGATAGTCAAGCTTTATTTGGCCGCGATCGGGGGTAATTATTGGTTCCATTGATTTCGAATGCGCTAGTTCCCCATTAGTCACGCAGCCAAATTCGACATGCAGTGTAGTCTGCAAATGGTGTTACATACGTGTTTTGTGTTTGCCGTTGTTTCTTCTTGATTTGCTCGCCCGATTGGATAGCGAGCGACTTTGTATCTCCGCCAAGTTCCAAGTTCAATGTTAAAATGTGCACCCACCCCTCTCGTTCGATTCACAACGAGCGATACAACAATCGACTGTTAAATCCATAATAATAGTATCGGACACTAGCCACCACAAACTAACCTCACACAAACGAGCGTGCGCCACGTGCACGAGCGCGTATTCATTCACTTTTTTTCTCTCACACCCTGAAAAGGGCAGCTCATCTGGGCGCACAATGGTTTGCGAGGAGAGGGAAGGGAGAGAAGACGCCTGATCGCTTTTTTCCCACCCCACGTACATCCCCATCTCCACGCAATCCAAATCTAGTTGAACTTCAGACATTGCCAAGTACAACACTCGCAAGGGAAACTTCCCAAAACAAATCGACTACTTCACTACCTGCCTGAGCTAGTACTACAGGCTTCAGGCACTATGTCCAATGCAGCTTAGCACAAGTGTTGATTTGGGATGTGACACCGTGTTTGCACTGTCTGTCACTGGCTCCGGCGCATAGAGACGACGACGGCACAATGTTTGTACATTTCGTAAGCCGCTTCCCTTAATATTCCGCGTCATTTCTGCGCCGGCGGCTTTGGTTCGGAAAATTCCATCCCCCATGGGCACACACAACCGATATCCTTGTCGTAACGAAACAGGTGATCAGTCACAACGAATCGATAACGGTGCTGCTGGGCGGAGAGCTATATCCTCATGCTGTACACGGCAGTCACACAATGTGAACCATTTTGCTATTTGTTGTTAGGCCCCTGTTTGATTAGGGATTTTTCGAAATTTCTTTGTTTGCTCATGTGTTATTATTGCCACTGCTGCATGAGACTGTTTTATGAATCCGGCTTCAAACGCTCTAGGCGAACGGTTCGAACAGACGATCGATTCGTGCGGCTCAGTTTTCCCTGGCAACTAAAGCTAGTCTAGTAACTCCCGCGGAAGCTGCAGATTGCAGATACCGGTAGATAAACAGCCGCGCCGTGTCTCGTGCAGTCGTTTGTGGCCGTGCTATTTTGGCGAACATTCGCGAACGAGTCCAAGCAAACCGTGATGCGCGACATACTACGGGCGATCCAGCATCGATTTTCGTGGAAAATCGAACAAAAAGCCTGCGCCGGTATGGTACACCGTTTGGGGATTGTGTTGGAATAAGCAAGTTTAACTCGAATTACCTGATAAGAAGTGGCACGGAATTGAAGGAGGATTCAAGTCTATTTTACTGGTTGTGAAACGTGATAACTGCTTACGGAAGCTTCGCTGAGAACAAGGTGCCTTTATTATTGCACGCTTCTCAAACGTGCCGGATGGTGATGTGCAGTGTACAAATACAGCCTGTGTGACTGAATGCTGTTAACAAGCGATCCACCACAAATTGTACTAGAACGATCGATATCGCACTGAATGCTTCCGTCTGGTTTCGCTGAATTCGTCAGCACTTTTACCGGCCGCTGGTGGTTTAAAACGTGAATGCAAAAAAGAGGTTTCGTTACTATTTACAATCATGCATAGGCAATGGCTACTACGTGCATTGCGTTTCACCATAAGGGTGATAGAGATCTCGAACACGTCCGTTTGACAGTCAACTCGTATTTGATTAAGAGCACCGAACGCGTTACATGGTACTGATATGTCAATCCGCGACGTACCAGTGGCGCTTGGATGTTTTTAGGCAACTTCCAATGCTTTTGTCGCGTGGCGATCATCTCCTATCGGACGTCAAAAACTTCAATCAATTGATTGAGTAGACCTCCATGCCGTCCGTAGCAAACTGGGTGTTTACGAAGTAATCAACACAACAACTGGCACGGAGGGCGACGGGAATTATCTTGAAGATCAAATCGAAGGACGAAAAGCGTGCGCCACTTCACCCCACCAGCCGGGCAGGGCGGAGAAACTGGACAGTGGAGAGTGTAAAGCCCTGCCTTCGGTGATAATTCGTGACCTTACGCGCGCCTTCACCGGTCGATAAATAGGCACACCACCGATTGCCGATTAAAACCGCTACTGCGACGTTCTGTCTATGCTGACGGCTGACGCCACGGAACCGGAACGAACTAATCGAGCCCAAATAGATTGGTATCACCGTTGAGCGGGAGGTTGGATAAGGTAGTAGCGGTGGACCCTGGTGTTTGGAAAGAGAACGTGTTGTTTGCTAAAGCTAGACCAACTACTTACTTCACGTCCAGCGTCACTAACCGTGCGGAAGGGCGGCCAAGTCGTCAGGCTATTTTTACACAATATCCCAACCGCAGAAGAGATAGGTGATAATGCCCAGTGATAGGATCAGCAACTGAACTGAGCTGGAAAAGAATGCGAATAATACTGCGTTTCGTCATCAGGTATTCGTTTCCTTGCGGTGTAGATAATAGCTGGAGCTGGACACGGGTGAAGGTTTGCATGTTATTGTTACCGCTCCGTAGGGGTTTCTTTTTTTTTGTCGCCCTAACATCCACGCAACCACCACCCCATGCGGTGTGTTTGTCACCGACTGGGCGACTTATCTCATCCCCCGGGCTGGCAGTGCGACAATGCATTTACCTTTCCTAATCGCTTTCGTTGCAGCCAACATCATCTCGCTGTCGCTGGGCACGGCGATCGGTTGGCTGTCCCCGTTTCTGCCCCTGCTGATCTCGACCGACTCACCGCTCGATCATGGCCCGGTTACGGATGTGCAGGCGACCTGGATTGCGTCGCTGCTGTGTATCGGCGCGTTCGGCGGTACCTTCCTGTTCGGCTGGAGTGCGGAGAAGTTTGGCCGCAAGGCGTCCCTGCTGGCCACGGCCGTGCCCTTGATCGGTTTCTGGGGTTGCGTTGCGTTCGGTACGACGGTGGAGGTTCTGTACGTTGCGCGGATACTGGCTGGTCTCGGTGCCGCAGGTGTCTTTTTGCTAGTGCCCATGTACATTACAGAGATCGCGGAAGACAGGTAAACTCCTCGTGGGACGAAAGAAACTGGAAGAACAGCAGTAATAATTCGTTTAGAAATTTTCAGAACATATCTTTAAGAAATTAAATGTATCTAACATGTCCAACTTCCTTCTACCCGTTACACAGGATACGCGGTACGCTCGGTTCGTTTTTCATTCTTTTTCTAAACATCGGAACACTGGTGTCGTTCGTAATGGGCAGTTACCTCTCCTACCACCTGACGGCATACATCCTGTTCTCGTTCCCGATCATCTTCCTGGGCCTGTTCCTACAGTTCCCCGAGACGCCGCAGTATCTTATCCGTCGCAACCGCGTACGGGACGCGGAAAGCTCGCTCAAGTATCTGCGAGGCTACACTTCCACACCTGACCATCTGGAGATGTTACGCTCGGAAATGGACAGCCTGTTGGTGCAGGTGTCGGGTGAAAAAGACAGCACAGAGCAGCGCAGCATTTCGTTGGCAGATTTTGGTATAGGATCCAAGCTAGCCATGGTGCAGTCAACCTCATAGCCTACGCAGCTAACGTCATTCTTTTTTCTTTTTTCGTTGCATAGCCCCACAATCTGCTCGCAAGGCCCTTCTTATCGGATTGGTGCTAGTATCGTTGAATCAACTTTCCGGATGTTTTGCGCTGATCAACTACACCGCCCAGATTTTTGCCGACTCCGGTTCCGATCTCGATCCGAACATGGCCGCCATCGTAGTCGGCGCTATCCAGATTATCGGTTCGTACGGTTCTACCATTATCGTCGATCGCTGCCAGCGAAAGGTAATAAAGGGCCGTGGGAAAAACACTCAACACACCGCACATGCCGCTCTCACGTTTCGAACACTTGCACACACATTTCCAGCACGTTTACATCGCCACGAGCTTCTTCGCAGCGATCGGTCTGTTTGCGATGGGGACGCATGGTTACTTGAAGAGCCAGCACGTGGACGTCAGTGCGATCAACTGGATACCGGTCGCGAGTCTCTCGTTCGTTATTTTCATCGCATCCGTCGGTCTGCTGCCGCTCACGTTCGTTATTCTGTCCGAGATTCTGCCACCGAAGGTAGGTGGCACCCGCGATACAATGTTATTCAAAAAAAAAAATCGGTAAAACAAAACTTTTCATCTTATCTTGCGTAAAAACAGGTCCGCGGTCTGGGTGGATCCCTCTGCACGGCCTTTCTTTGGACGATCAGCTTTCTGGTGGTGAAATATTTCCCCGTGATGGTCGAGCTGATCGGACTGCACGGCTGCATGTGGGTGTTCAGTGCAGTGTGCCTTTCCGCCGGTCTCTTCAATGCCATCTTCATACCGGAAACGCGAGGTCGCAGCATAGAGCAGATCATACACGCAATGGAGAATAATATTAAAGGCTAGAGAGTGGGGGGGGGGAGGTTTATCTTGATCAATCGATCACTGCTGAATAGATCCGCTTGGCAGTTGGGAGAATGCCAAACGTGCTGTACATAGTAATTACGCATCCCAAAGGTCATTATTTATACACTAGTACTAAGTACTGTACATATTTATCTGTGAAGCATTTGTTAGTGGAGTTTTAAACCCGCGCACACAAAAACACAAACACTTGAAATGGGAAAGTGAAGACAGGAAAAAAACCCAACTTGCTGACGAATATCCGTCCCATGGGGGGGAATCTTTCAATTGGAGGTTGAATAGTGAATTACGAGCTAATAAAATCATACCGTCCGATATAAAACACAACTCTTCTCACTTTATTCCATCGGATTGTTTCCTATCTCTATAATTCAATACCATGCGCACGTTTCAGATGTACCTCCAGGGCACTTTTGTAGTCGTATTGCTTGCTGCAACGATCGCACGCGAACGCACGAACCGTTTCATGAGATTTCAGGTGTCGTTTGTAGTTGCCCTTGGTAGAAAATACCTTCGCGCACACTTCGCACGTATACGATTCTGGTTCGCGCGTTGAGTGCGTTCGCGAGTGCGCATACAGCTCGCGCTTCCCGCTGAACTCTTCCCGGCAGTGATAGCAGTAGAATGGAACGCGCGTCGTATGGTAGTGGAAATGGTTCTGAAATTGTTCAAACGACGGCAGCACACGGTGGCAGATATTGCACGCCGTTGGTCGCGTGTCTTCGCTTGCGTCGTATGTGCTACGCTTCAGATCAAAATCTTCACTCTGCGCTGGCGCACACTTGCTGCAGCTGGAATCCGTACAGAGATGAGTTTTGTGGTGATCGCGAAGCGCCCGCTGATCGTTGAAGCTTTTAAAGCACAGCGGGCACCGAAATTCGTCGTCCGCCGACCGTTCGAGCGCTTTCATGTTCTCTAGGAAATCCGTTGTCCCATCGGAGACGTGTTTCGTCTCATGCTTTTCTAGCTCCGTCTCCTCGGTAAACGTTTCCGGGCAGTAATTACACGAAAAGTAGAGCACGTTCACATCCAGCCTGGCGTCATGCACTCCCATATGCATTTCGAGCGCTCGCTTGTAGTAGAACCGTCGATCGCAAATAGTACATTTGAATTTATTCCGTCCCTGACCATCGCTAGCAACCCGACGGGTGCTCGTTTCGCCAACACTACCACCCTTTTTCTGGCGAGGAAAATGAACCTTAAACATGTGCTCCTTGTGACTCGCCTTATAGCAGAACACCTTGTCACATATGGTGCACGCGATCGTGTGCTCCTCCTGCAGCTTCTCGTGATATTGCAGCTGGCACTTTTGATTGAACGTCTTATGGCACCGGTCGCATTTGAATGAGTTGGCCGCAATGTGGGCCGCCTTTTCGTGCGTACTAACGGTGCTCTTGTGATTGAAGCGCTTGTCACAGTATGAACATTTGTACGGTTTTTCACCTGTATGCAGCCGCATGTGAATTGCCAGCCGTTCTTCGCTATCGAGCACCTTGTTGCACCGGGCACACTTTAGCGCTTGCTTCACCTTCTGGTGGATGCGTGAGTGTACGATCAGGTTCGATTGGTGGTTGAAACGCTTTAGGCACACCTTGCATTGGTACGGTTTTTCGCCCGTATGCAACCGTCGATGCACATGCAGCTTGTCCGCGCTCGCAAACACTTTCCCGCACTCCACGCACGAGAAACTATTGTCCAGCCCATTTTCACCATGCACCTTTTCGTGACATATAAGTGTACTTTTCGTGCGAAACGTTTTGTCGCACATTCGGCACTTGAATTCCTGCCGGACGATACCAGCCGGCGATTGGTGTGTTTTGGCATGCTTATCTAGTTTCACCTTCGTCTCGAAGGTTTTCGCACAGGTGTCACAGCTAAAGGTTTGCGATGGTGGCACTATTGGTACCTGCTGAATAATGGCTTCAGCGGCCAACGTTTGGTGCGTCTTGGCATGCTTGTCCAGTTTCTCTTTCGTGTCGAAATTTTTCAAACAAGTGTCACAGCTTAAAGCAAGTGATGGTGCTGCCGTGATTGGTGTCACCGTAATCGAGTTGGCCACCGATGGAACAGTGTTGCTGTGTAACGGAGTTTGTAGTATAATATATGCGGGGGGCTCCAAAGGAGAATCAATGTTGGAAGCACTTGAATGATCAGGATACTCCTGGAAGCTCGGCGGATTTGGTGGTCGCTGCAAGGTATGCTGTTCTATGTGCTGCGAATGTGCGTGTAATTGCACGCTTGGCGAATGCATATGCGATGGCACAGTCGAAGACGATGGAGGAGGAGCAAAATGATTATGCTGGTGCTGTAAATGTGCCTGTTGCTGATTATGCTGCGTGTGGGGAAGATTGTGATGGTGGTTCACTTGTGGCGCAACGTGAGCATGATGTTGTGGAAATTGCTGCAGGTGCGGCTGCATATACGGGTTTGTCATGTACGGTATGTTCCTATAGAACAGTGGTTTATCCGCATCGGTTGATTCACCCATTTCGACGCCATAGTTTTGATTTTGGCTATAATTCACAGGCGGGGTCACGGTTCCGCGATGAATTGCCGCATCAGCCACCACCTCCTGTTTGATGTACGGTG
>JXXB01030201.1:0-13366 GCA_000956275.1 Anopheles koliensis | reverse complement strand
TTTATCCTTCTTCAAGGCTAGTTATCTGTTTAATAAATTGCAAAGCAAAGGCATATCCTTGAAAAGATTACCTTGATTTGATATAGCTGAAAATGTCAGCATCAATATCTTAATTCTAAGGCTAATTTCCAAATTTCAAACATCATTTGTCATTTTTTAAAATGTTGTGCCGATTTTGCTCCACGGCCACTAGCTCGTTCAGCTCAAACTGTTACTTTTATAATGCATTATTTCCCCATTTTCGACCGATTCGCGTGAATTATAGCTCACGCGTAATGTACGTACAACCAAAACGCGTATCAATTGATTAATTTAATACTCTCGAAAGCTTACCCGAAACCTGCCACAGATCACGCAATGAATCACTTTCAGCAGCCGTAGTTGACGCACGCAGTTAACCTCAAGGGAAACAGAATCGGTAAGGCAACCGTGTTGCAAACTAGGTTACCTTGCCATCATCCCGACGCGCTGCGGGGATTGCGAAATTCGCTCGGTTAAACGTGATCCAGGTTGTCTGGAGAAGCGGGTGGCGTCTTTAAATGGAAATTTGTCATTTGATCAACCGCTCCACCGCCCTCTCAATCGCTTCCAGCCAGCTGCTGGCCAGCTTAAATGCTCCCACGACGGGGTGGAGCAGAATGCTACGCACGTACACCATAAATCAGTCGGCCTGGGCCAACCAACGCGAAGGTGCTTTCCGCCGGCGGGGGAATTTTCTCACGTTTTCGCTCACACTGGTACAGTTTAAACGGATTACACGTCGTACGGGCATTCATCATGCGCGTTTTGAGCGGTATAAATCGTGGATTAGCGTTTGTCCATTTTTCAATACACTCGATCCACTTCGGAAGCTTGGTGAAGAATTGTAAAGGAAATAAGCAAAAAATGAAACAAAAAAAAACAACAACTCCTTTCCTATGCCCGCTCATTAAGCCGAATGGCGTCATCTGTTGCAGTGGGTTGGTGGAAATTGGATTTTCCAAACTGTCCAGCGCCACTGTCATCGTCCAGCCCCCGCAGGGTGAATCCATTGCGCGCGACATCCTCTACTCATATTTATAAATAAACGTGCCTATTTATTTTCTCAACTGTGCGAAACGATCAACAACAATTTCCGTTTCAGATTTGTTTCCCTTAGGTTTTTTTTGTCTGAAAGTGCTTGCGGATACTTTCGTGCCTCCGAGGTAGTTCGAAGATGACCCTGTCCGAAGCAGACGCCCGGTCAATAGAAGATATCGTGCAAAAAATAGAAACCCACACCGTGCGCGACAATTTGTTCAGAATGCTTTTTGTTGTGTTTTGGAAGCAAAAATCCCGATAGCCCGAGCGAAAGGTAAACAAATGGGTATCGAATACAACATCAACGAAAAAAAAAAACACACCCGCTCGTCTATGAAAACGCCTCGATCCGCCTCCCCACGGGAAGGTGATAGACCGGAACTCACGCAATACGCGTACGGTGTGTTTACATACCGCTCGATCGATCCACGTTCCACTATTTGAATACACCACCACCGGCCAGCCCTTCCCCTCGGGCGTGAAGTTGATCGGTTCAACACTTCCCGTCGAAGGTGAAGGTGATAAAGCAGGCAGACAGGAGATGCTGCTGGTCGTCGTACTCTGTAACGCTCACTTACGTTCATTCATTCCGAACCGTTGTGGGTAGAGTCTTGCGTAGTGATTGTTTTTAGCTGAATGAAGTGCTTCACCTCGCACCCTCTCGCCTTTGACTCCAAAAATATGGAGGAAGCCGCCCCGATGATGGCGTAAATCTTTTTCCATGATGTCACTGACAGCTGTCAGGTTTGGATGTGTCCAGCCGGACGTAAACGCCGCATGTATGTCGAGCGTTGGCGCAGTAGCCGCTGTTTACTTTGACCTCCGAATTGGACTACTAAAGGCTTCTTCCTTTCCGGAAGGAAAGGAGAGAGTGAAAGAGATAGCAAAAAAGGCTTTTGGGAAAGCGGGAATGACGCATACCGTGCCCGCGACAACGATCGCGCCGAAATATTTACGTTTGTTGACATTTGCTGCCGTCCGCAGCGAAGGACATCCCGCGCTGCGTGGGCATAAGCGCCATTTGTTTGATAAGCGAAATGGAAACAATCCGCTCGGAACTGACCACGCAAAGTGACTCATTCGCGGGGCGGGGTGGATATGTTGTGATCCAGTCCCCGCGCTCCGTTGTCGTAGGATGTTTGGATATTTTAGGCTCGTCCTATCCGAAACAACATGATGAATTGCTGACGTTGAAAGTGCTTGGATGGACAGAAATAACAATTAGCACTTGTACGCCATGGGTTTGGAAGCGTTTATCGGGAAAGAGACCATTAATAGATGCCAACCGGTCAAATCAATAGTGTGCGATCGATTCGCGTGTGACATGTGCGTGTTTGTGTTAGTAGGCTGTGCCCGAGAATGACAGCTCCCGATGTATCTCGTCAAGTAGGGCACGCGGGCGAAAACCAGCAAATTTTAAGTATTTATTCAATTTGCTATCCCTCGCTGCTAATAAGGTTCACCCCGGTCCAAAAATCCGCTCGAAGCCAGTGTCGGTGTGTGTTATTTTTAAAACTTATACCCATCTCGACCACCCAGCGGGCGCAACGTTTTCGGGGTGTTAATTTGTTTGACTTTGCCACCCTGTAAGGACGTCAAATGGAGTGCAAAGCGGATGCAGGAAAACAATCACGATAATGATGACAAGGTGGAACGATTGTTCGGCTTTCATCAGAAACGTCGTTCCCGCCGTCATCTTGGTAATCATTCGAACGTGTAAAAAAAAGTGAAAATAATTGTACGTGTCTGTGCAGCCTTTCCTGCGAGCTGGTTTTCGCTGCTGTAATGTCATCGGCCGTATTTTTCATCCGCAGTTCACCGTTTGGTCAGTTTTTTTTTCCCGAGCATGTATTTCGGTTGTTTTGTTTCGACCGGGACGACAGAAACACGTGCTGCTGTCTATCACAGGCCATGTAGATACGAGGATGAGCCAAAATACAACGATGAGATGGTAACTGCGACACAAAATTAAAGTTCTTGCGAAAATCGAATCGATGCGAAACTTTTCAAGATACTTTAAATTTCTCCAACAACGTTCCGCGTGGCAAGAAAATCAAGGACACTGGTTCCTTTTCCAGGAACGTTCGACATCGGGCCGTCTACTGTTCCGCAGCAAATGACACTTTTACATTCGAGATCACGATCCTGAAAACGCTTCAAGTGGTACTCCTCAAATTGGTTCGTTTCTCCTGTTTGCCGGGTGTTGGGTTTTAAATTAATTCATTTCACCGCCGGCCTTGCACGCAGGGCCGCTGGAAAATCTGCATCCACCCGGTACCGGGAGGTATAGCATTTCATTTCAATTCTACTTGTTATCAATTTATTTGTTTCAATTTGCTCGGGCGAAAGTATAAATTAATTACCTCGGAAGAATTCAATTAGGATTTAGTGCACCATTGATTCCGTTCAGCGTTGGTCCGGAGCCGAGTCAAGCCGACCGCCTCCACGCATTTTGATGATGACTTTCAAGGCGAATCGGGAGAGTGAGTCAGCCGAGTTCAAGGCTCCACTCGGAACGGCGTATCCCGCTGGTTCGGAAGGTGGAGTGTGCTGGAGAAGTTTACCTTGCTAATAAATCTCAAGGAACACCAACAGCGCGAATGCACACCTCCCCGGATGCGGTGGGATCGCTTTATTTGTGGAAGTGGAAAATAAATAGCTGCGGGAGAGGAAACGGAGCCAACCCTTTGGTTATCACTTACCGGAACGTAAAGGGGAAAAGTTTTTATTTGAAAATTCGTTCCTTGAGTCTTCTTCACTCTCCCCTGTGCGGCGGATTGGGTGACGATTTCTTACTCATTTCGCACCTTTTAGTGTGTGTGTGACTCAGTATCTATCTACTGCCAATTGGAACCCAAAAAACGCAGGTAAAGTTTTTCGTCGCTTTTGGTGCTTTTAAAAAAAGGAGCAAAAAAATCCGATGAACTGTTCGTTGAACGATTGCCTAACTTTATCTTCTCCGTGTGCGGTGAATTTGGGAATCGGTAAAAGAGGATCGAAAACATCTAAGCCCCTCGCTTGGAGTCTACTCAGTGGATTCCTTTCGTTCGTTTTCTTCCTTTTTAGACGTTTAGACTTCATCTTAATCGAGCACAAAAAAGGAAGCATCTGAATGATGGAATACACCATACAGTGGAAAACGCTTTGTCAAACGATTTTCCTACCTCCCACCTCCCCCACCAGGAACGCACCGCATTCGCCACCGTTCGGTGGGGACGGAAAGTTTCCCGTGCAAAGAAGCCGCTCCCAAAATCGTTCACTTCACGATGGTATTCAGTTGCGTAGGATGTCATGAAGTTGTTCGTAGACGGGAACGGCTGTGGCGAAGACATGTGTTAAGTTATTTTTCGCGTAGGCAACGTTCGGCAAACCCTTTTACGCTGAACCGTTTGGGAAGATATTATTCTAGCATCAAAATACCCATCGAGCTTGTTATCGTTTGAGATGGTTAATCTCGGTTAAGTTATTTGGATGAGTTTGGATGATAGCATCCAAGGCAGTGATTGAAATGATCCCTTAAGGACGCCAATAGGGGCGGGACATTGGGCCATGAATTTTGGGAATTTGGTTTATAAATAGTTTATATCAGTGGCATTTGTGCGTTGCAAAATAAAACAAAACTCAAACATATTTGCAACAAATGAATTATTTCACTGCTTTTTAAGGATATCAGCTCACTTAGATTGCCTTTTTTCTAACAAAATTTGCCAATGAACCAAATTCGAGTTTTTAGCTCAATTTTGCACCCTCAATCCATTTTTCAGCCTGCACACATGTGTAACCTTGTGTTCAGCTGATTTCTGGTCGCTCCGGTTAACATGCATCGCCCGCGGTTCGTACCTAAATTTGGCCAACTATAATTTGCACTCAAGATTATCTTTTTATTGCTCTCCACGGTCCCTCCCGCCACCGGTCCACCCTTTCGCGTGTGCGAGTGCGTGTTGCCAGCGGCCAGCGGCAGTGTTTCAGATAATGTGCGCATAATTTTGCAACCACGCCTGGTACACCACCACCCGTCGTCGTGAGGCCGGTGCACCGATGACGGAGCACTTTGCACGCACCGGACGTCCTTGAGCGAAACTTGTGCTCGCGCCAACCAGAATGGCCCAGGAACCCAATCGCCACGCGGGGCTCGATAACAAAGACAACAACAAAATTGTCCGAAGCTTAATACACAAGCGCGGAGCTTTTCAATCGCGATACAAGCCGTTTATGGTGGAAGCGGCTCCGTTTGCACCATCGTCAAACATCTGTTACTGTTATAATGGGAGTGCGTTTTGGTCTGTTTTTTATTTTTATTTTATTTTTTTGTGGTAATGTTCCTGCCGACACTTCTGTCAATTGTGACATTTCTACCACTCGTACGAAACGTTCACCACATCCATCAATGGATACGTGAATTTCAAACCGGAGCAAAGTGTGCTGTGCTGGTTGTTTACGCTCGTTCTTACGTTTGCCACCCTTACGTTCCTTCTGAGTAGATCAAAAAGGTAGACCCACGTACCGCAAACCCGAACGTTGAATGATGGACAATCATTTCCCGTTGGCGGCCAGCAGTTTCTGCACGGACGGTAAGTGTTCGCGAGAGATGGATCGTGCGCGCCTTCCGTGCCAATCGCGGACCACTTGAAACCGGGACGAGTTGATGGAAGGATGTCAATCACTTGCTGTTGTGGCGATTGGCGCAACGCAGCCGAAGCTGTCGGAACGAGTTTGTTTAAACCAGTTATGCTCATTGCGAATCGGGAAACAACACGAGCTGTCGAAGCCGAAGTGCTCGCAACGGATCGTTCGATTGATCATCGGTACGACATAATTTATGGTTTTGTTTCGCCCGTCGTTCGCCCGAAAGCGGTGATACTCGTAATGGAGATGTAAACGGTGTTTTAGATGATCTACGCGATGGAGTAGAGCAGCGTTACACATGGCAACTTGTCGAGAGGTGTGAAGTGATTGGCGCAGAACATATTTGATGAATACGCGACGGTTTCATTTAAAAAAAAAGATACATATTAACGCAATTCGTTAGCTTCATTTGCTCTCGCCAGGAACAGTGTGTTTCTCACATCAATCAACTTACCGAATTTCCCAAACGTAATCAATTTTCCGTATCGAAATACATCCCCCTCGCTGCACCCTTACTACATTGTGTTTGGCCTGCATGTAGGCCGTAGAGAAAAATAATAAATCAAAAATTTGATGCTCGCTGGCATAGTTTGTTCTCTGCAAACGCCATCGCCGTGTTGTACGTGATCTAGTTATCCGAATTAAGGGTTCAGGGCAGCATCATGTACACGCTCTCAGGCGGTGATGTGATGGTGGTGCGATCGGTTTGAAAACAACCTCAGCAGGCGAACCGACCCGGCACGAAAATAGTTCCAAAATTTAGTTTTGCTTTTGCCACCGGGAACACATCCAAACATCCTCGATAAAAATCAATTAACCTCGTCCATTGTTGCACAAATTGGAGTTCGTTCGGGCCACGAAGCCGTGCTAATCGTGTCAAATCGGGCCGCTGCTTCACGGACCGTGCAATCCCGAATTGACCGGGCATAGAAAAAAAAAACGATACACAGCCTATAGTAATAACTATTTTAAACAGCTCGTAATGCATACCTACACTCGAAACCTGCACATCACTTGAGAATGTTAGCCCGTTTCAATTGAATGATTCAATCGATACGTCATTTCCGGTCAAGTGAAATGGAAATGCACGTGGAGAGAAGACGAATGGATGGATTGCAACGTTGCGGTTTTAGGTTGAAGCTTAATTGCTCGTCGGCCACCAATTTGCGGTGGACTTCGAAAGTAATGGTTTGAATCGAAACCGTACATCCGCAGCCGCATTACGTTTTGCATTAGGGAAAACTTCTTTTCTCTCTCGCTCACTCTTTTCACCCGCTCCTGCTGGTAATAATGTCACCCGTTGGTGAGTATCAGTTTTCCCGAAAGGAAAGCAAAAAAAAACACTACACAATGCTTGTGTAAAGTACCGTGTATCCTGTTTCCAGTCGAGGATTTGCATCCGTTTATGAAGGACAACATGGTACAAAACTCTGTCAAAAAAAAACCGAACCCAAGGTTAAGCTCACTCGTTCGTTGCACAATCGTGCACCGAAAGGATCGACGTGACTCTGGCGTTATGCAATGCGTTTCACACGAAACCATCTACGATACAAAATGCGGTACGTACTAGGGAAACCACCGAATACTTACCGAAACGGGTGTGCCCGAGTTGGAAGTCAGCGTCCGAAGGTCCCGAGGATGTCGTCGTGTGTGGGTTGTGCGCCTGATAGGTTTAACTTCCGTTCTCGAACCGGAAGAAACAAAGTGCACACCGGTTTCGTTGCTGCTGATGCACTTTGGTGGTCATCTTGGCGTGGGTTTTCACATTTTTTTTACGATTTTTTGTGCTCGTTTTGCTTCACAATTTTTGTTGCAATAAATTCAAAACACTTTCCAGTATGTTAGTGAAATTGTTATGAAACTAGTGATACATTCAGCGTGAACTTTCGAAAACAAATAATCACAATAAACACTTCTTCTCATAAGTTGTAATTATTGCATCACTCACTTTGTAATATTTTTTTTCTTCTCTTTTTAATTATAACTTTTTAAGAAACCTTATGAAAACACAAAGAAATGCAGATAATTTAAAAAAAAAGATCTATTTATCACATCACATACATTCCCAAAACCCACACGATTTGCAAGAAAACGCTTCTTTTTTGAACATTTTTGCTCGCCACACTGTCGAACCCACACGGAACTACAACGACGTGGCGTGAATTGCCGTGAATCGTACTGGGAACCGTTTACAATATTTTTACAAATTTCCACCTCGAAGCAGCCAATATCCCTTAACCGCACCTACGCACCGAACGCTGCAACTCCTATGAGAACCGTTCAAGCGTTGCTCAACATTTAATTTCCACCCCGTGTGAAATGACATATTTCGGTAGTATTTATCTGTCACCGGGTCTTAAGCACCTCACCGCCACCGTGAGGTTACATTTCCAGACGAACGGATGAAATAACAACGTCCAAGCACGATCATCCCACTCGCACTTGGAACGCCCAGGAAGATCTATTTTTAGGTTCGCTTCGCAGTCGTTAGTACTTTCCGGCCAGTAAAGTGTCAAACGGACCGGAATGGTCGAAGCGCACGGGGCGTGAGCACATCGATGAGCAGTGAGCAGTGCTTTGGAGGAGCGCGCAACATCACGATCGGAAGGACGTTTGGGAAGACTTTCTTCTCACTCACTGCGACGTTCGATGGACACATTTTTAAATTTAACCTCTACGTTCGCTGGGAATCAGTTTTATCGGTGAGGAAAGTTTCCACAAAAACGTTGCAAATGAGGAGAGGGCAAGGGAGAGGGACAAGCAAGGTTTTGCAAATGATGGCGATCGTTCTTGACCCGCTTCCATGTGAGTGATTGATGAAGGGTTCGCGGTGGTGAAACGATGATAATGATGAAGTTTGATTGGATTTTGAGATGAAGTGAGGTTTTTTTTCGTGTTTTGGCTTAGCTTATTACGTATTTTTTACACCTCGCAAATTTTGGACACCAAGCAGAATAACCGTTACCAATGCTCAAACTCAACCTTCATACTTGATAGTCGCAAAACGGTAGCAAGTCGCAAGTCGTTAAACGCCTCGGACACGTATTTTTTCCCCTTCAGGTGCATAAATGTGCAAAAATGTACAACACGCGCTGAGGCACGCGCCGAGGTAAAACCGCCGGACCGCATGAGTAGCCTGCTGTGTCCAGTTAGTTTTCTGGCGAGCGTTTAAAAACACACAAAAACGCGATGCAACTCACATGCGCTGAAGGTTGCGCTCGGAGACCTAGATCGGCCGGTGGCCGTGCAGCACATACCGCGGAGCGAACCATTATTTACGAATTTACCCGACCCGGTATGTGCATGCGAGAATGGACGGAGGGGGACGGCTGTTTGGGGTCAGTGAAACGCACACAAACACACGCACACGAGCATATGGAAAGATAATCTAAGCGGCGGCCCCATTTCGCGGCCGTTGGAGCGATGCCGCGATGTTTGTTTATTTTTGGCACACCCTGCTCACCAACTCACTCACTCACTCACTCTCGGCTGTCACGGGCCCGGACTCTCACTCACACTCACTCGTTTCTAAGCAACCGCAAGCTGCTCGTGGCAGGGTTGATGCAACAAAACCCCTAAGAAGCGCTGGACACCTTTTCGGTACACTACATTTTCACCTGCGGCGGAAAAACTCGCACAAGGTGACACCTTTACCGTCGTCACACGAATGGTTGACACTTCGGGCGCGTTCGAAACAAATCTCACTGATGAGCTGCTGCTCCGTCTCACCTCACACTCACACCCAGCATCCAGCTATCGCGAGATCGCTCTCGATCATATCTCACACGGGTGCGTTGCGCGCGCGCGCACACTCCAACGAACGAACGAACGAACGATATGGCCTGATGACGGTCGAATTCAATCCGAAAAAGCCTTCTTCCTCGGTTGCGTCGAAAGAGCAGACTGAACCGTCGTTATGGAGTTTTTCTTCGCGCTCACCTTTCGAGCAACGACGAGACGACGACGACGACGACGACAGGACGAGACGACGACGACGGCGACGTGCAAAATGAAAAGCCCCTCCGCTTTTCGGGCCAAACCGCGTCCGGCGTGGCTGACAGCGCTCGGCACGATAATCGTCCCCGGTAGCACGTGTGTGAAAAACCACCCCAACTCTTTACCTTTCCCCAAGGTGGTTGGCAACTGCCCCGCCACTACGGCACGCTCGTTGGATCCAGCGAAGAGACAACCAACCAACCCCTTCCTTCCTGCGAAGAGCACGCGCGAAAGAGATGGTCTGTAGGCGGCCGCCGGCCCGATCGACGCTCGTGCGGTGGCCACCGGGAGAAAGGGTATACGAAAAGAGAGCAATCTCACCACCAGCACACGATCGTGTGCTCCATTGCGAGCGAAGCGAAAAGAAAATGGTGGGGTGGGAAACCGACAGAAGTTAAATTATCATCCCCCCACACACACACACTCACACACGTACACCCAATTGCGGAAGGAAGCACCGAGTGAGAGTATGAGTCGATAAAAAAAAAACAAGTCAAAAAAGAGAATGGCGAGGTCATCTTTTTTGACAAGACAAGACTATCCAAAACACAGCCTGCTGCTAGGATCAGCGTACCAGCTTGCAAAACAGTCGAGTCATTACTGGTTCATGGTGGGGACGACGCTTGACGGGCCTGTCAGTTTATCATGCCCCGTTGGATACTTTGTTGATCCAAGTGTTTTTTTTTCCCTCATTCCCTACCAAAGAAGCCTAGATTTCTCTGGATTGATGCCATTTGTGTTCGTGATGTACCAAAAAAAAAAAAACAAAACAAAACCGGTAGCTTGATAATTTTGAACCTCGTTCCTATGCAAGCAAAAGCATATTTTCGAGTGCAGGAGAGAGTGTACGAGGGGCTATTTTGAGCAACATGCATGCAGTGCGCGCACGTATGCACTGCCACCGAAATAGGCCAGCTCAACTGTTGTGACCTAAATCTTTCGAACCTGCTGCCGAGGATTGTACGAGGTTTTTTTTTGGGATACTTCAAACGGAGCTTTGTTTATGGTCCAACTTTCAAACCCGATTCACCCATCTACACTTTCAATATACTATTTCTATTGCACGCAGTTAGTGCAGCTGTGTAAACCAGTGCGCCCGTGGGGGATGGTATCGTTCATCGCCTCACATGACAGACGCAATTACTTCGCACCAGCCCGTCGGTTGCAGTGTGAGGTTTGCACACCCTGCATGCACGATGTTTACATTAATTTTCATCAACCAGCCAGTCCGACAGGTTTCCCCCGTCCACCACGAACGCGGTGCATCGGATGGAAACTGTGATATACTCGGTCCACGCTGTCGGGCAAGGATAAATTTACACCCGGGTTTCGGTTTTCGTTTCTTTTCCCCGTTTGGCGTAGGGGATGCTGTGTGACTTATGCTCTTCTTTCCGCCTTATCGCTCTTTTTTTCTCGATACTGTCTCGAGGCGAGGTATGAGACGGTGCGGGAATCACGGCACGTGTGCCACGTGCCAAACGTCCGGTATGGCTTCCAATGTGCAAGCCGAGTGCTGTACATAAACGGCATCCTTCCTCCCCGAGACCGGATCCTTTGGGGTGAGGAGCAGAAAAAGCAAACCATGAATCGCACTCGCATGGGACGGCGAATTCGTTTGCACTGGCCGCTCCGGGTAGGAAGCTTGGAGCCATCGGTCGGCCGGTTTTTCTGGGTCAAGTTCAACCGCTTTCTCGATGGAGCTGCACGCGAGCACGGGTTTCGCGTCTCCTCTGCCCAGCCCCGGTGGTTTCGTCGCTCATCGTTGCTTCCTTATTGCCACTTTGGAACTTCTTCCAGCAGGCCGCTATTTTCTTCATCTCAATTTCAACTTACGCCTTTAATGGCGATATAAAACGTGTGCTTTTGGGAAACGGTTGCTACAATCTCTGCCAGTCTCTGCCGTCCTAACATTGCCAGGTCAATAGTAGTTATCGTACATCGTTCGAGATAGCGAAAATTCCCCCTAAAGCGCTCTTACATCACCCGACGCCACAGCGACCAATCAAACAAACCGAACCATTCGGTGCCGATATCGAAAGTGTCTCTCAGGCCGGGCGTACTACAAACGCACACCGATCACAATTGCAAAAGATCCCACCTAATTGGCCACCCAGGCGACGCGTGTGCTTCGGGTGGAGAAATAGTTTAACTGCGGCAGGGAAAAGCGGTGCAATTGAATGGAATTCGATTAATGCATTCGGCACGGGTAAAGGTAGCGCGGAGTTTCTAGAAAGGTGGGCGATTCTAGACGGCTCGATGGTGCGTTACGACGGTCGGTTCTAAATTGTTCTACCCGTAACAGCGGCATGACTGTATCCGCTTCGATAATGCACCCGACAAACCTTCACATTGCATCGAGATGATACATTCTAGTAAGAGGTGAAATAGTTTAACGTCGATCGCATTGTTGACAGTAATTATTGATCGATATCGATTGTTAAACATTCATTCTTTTAGCAGAAGGAAGCGTAATGCATTGAATTAATTTTAAATTCAGCATTGTAAGAAGGAATAACATGACATGTTTTTAAGTCATAATCGTAATAAAAAGACGTCATCTTTGCTCCTAGATAGTGGTTGGGGCCAAGCGTAATTAATATTTATTACGAAAGTTTATGCAATCATAATCCAAACTTACCACTTCATGTAAAAATGTGTTAGAATTAGAACGGCATAAACATCCCTCAATGCTTCCACCGTCACGTGTTTGAGATATGCCTGTGTAATTGAATAAAACAACGGCCTTCTATGCCTTTCACACGCATTACGAAAATGAGGTAATCAATCCCTTCCAGACGAGTTTATAACATCGTTGTAAGTTGTTATTTTTTTATCCGTTTACAGTCAGGTACACAATGTACTAATGACCGAATGGGGTGCGAGATGCAATACCCGCAAGGATGGCGGTATCCAATCAAGTGGGACCACCATTAATTACACACCACCGCTTCCGGCGGAAGACTCGGCGTCAAAACACAATCCCCTCCTTCCCTTTGGTGTACTTGCACCGGCGGCAACTGCATCGATAACGACGGCAACAACAAAAAATACATCCAATTGAACAAACCAATTACCACCGAAAGAAATTCACGCCCCAACCCCCGACTTCGACTCTTGTGAAGCTTTGAAAACACTCATCCGATGACGGTCGTGTAAAACCATCCAGCGTACAGCGAGTACTCGTTGCGAGGCTCGGGCGCCGGTGTTAGGTGTTAGGAAAAAGCAATCAATGTTGATGTTTTTCTTTCATAACTTTGAAGAAAACGGCACCAGGCTTGGGACGGGAGGGGAATGCGCCCCGAAGCGTGTCAATGTCCAGGGTTAACCCGAGCTGGGAGGTAAAACAGCGAGGTAGCAAAAGCAGAGAGCGAGAAAGAGAGAGAGAAAAACTCCGATCCAAACCAACTCCCCGGCACAGCCGTATCGATATGATGTTCAATTACTTACACGCGGCCAAGTTGAGCAAACTTCGGCTGTCTGGGACACCCTCCCGGGGTGCGGAGCAAAAGCGAATCAACAAAACCCAACCAGTATTACAAGACGCACAACAACAGCGGCCTGATGCAACTTGAAGAGACGGATGGTGGTGGTTTGCAGTGTTGTAAACGAGGAAATAGTTAACAATTTACGTTTCAGTTTCGGTTCAACTAAACGATTCTGAACAAACGATAATGAATGTTATAGA
>JXXB01030177.1:0-19067 GCA_000956275.1 Anopheles koliensis | reverse complement strand
CTATTTCAGACTTCATGATGTTATGGCATGGATTATTTGCTTTAACAAACATGTGTCGTTTATAAAAGCTTCAACAATCTCATGAAACAGAGATAAATTCGACTTGTAGGAAATCATCGTGGTCAACGAAACCGTCCCGCTGTCACCACGCTGCCACAATCACGTGCGCGCGCGAGCGTGGGGCGCATTTATTTTGATTACGGGTTTTGTTATGATTTGCTAGATATTTATGGCCAACGAGGGTTAGTGCTTTTTATGTAATAAGGAACAAAGAATGACCATGATTTAGCAATAAAGATCAATCAGACTACATGCGAGTGTTAACAAATGATCCGGCTCGTCAAGTTGTTCCGGACCGTGACCAAAACCGCGTTCAGCAAAAAGTACCTACTGTTCACGAATGTAGCCATCTCGGTGAGCCTCTCCGGTGTTGGTGATATAATCGAGCAACACTATGAAATCTATAAGGGCGAGCTAGCAACGTGGGACCGCCAGCGGACGCGCTTCATGTCCATCTCTGGCATGACGGTCGGTGTGTTCTGCCATGGTTGGTACAACTTTATGGACCGCCGGTACCCGGGCCGCACCATCGGACTGGTGCTGAAGAAGGTGCTGATCGATCAAACGGTCGCATCTCCGATTGTGATATTTTTGTTCTTCGCCACGCTGGCTACGCTGAAGCGTGCATCGTGGGAGGAAACGCGCCAAGAGGTGCGGGAAAAGTTCATCCGGCTGTACACGGCCGAATGGGTCGTGTGGCCACCGGCGCAGATCGTTAACTTCTACTTTCTACCGACCAAGTACCGCGTGCTGTACGACAATACCATCTCCCTGGGGTACGACATCTACACCAGCTACGTCATCAACGATGAGTGTACCGGCACCACCCAACAATAAGTTCTCCGCCATGTACGAGGCTAATCTACACTAAGTTAAAGGGCACAAAAATAAACACTTATTGTTAAACAAGCGAGATGCGAGCAAATACCGTGTTTGAATACAAGCGTTCGTGTTTATTTCAATTTATATATACGGAGTGTATACACTAATGGCGTTAGTCAGCGGTTGTTTTTTTTTCTCTTTTTCTTGCAAAATGAACTACCAAAACCACGCTCGCTCAAAACATACCATCGTACCTACCCAACGGAATAAGCAGTATGACGAAAAATACAATATTCCTGAGCGCTAGTTTCCAATCGTTCGGTACCGCGTACGGCAACAGCACACTAGTCACGCGATGAATCTCGTGCGAGACGCAAACAAAAATAAACGAAGTTATCAGCACGTTCAGCGTTGGGAAGCCGGGCAGCAGCACCAGCACCCCGTTCCGGTCCGCCGCCAGCCAAATATGGTACTGACACAGGAACAGTTCCAGCGAGATCTTGCCGAACCAGGCAAAAAACGTCGAATAGCGCGTACGCAGGATGCCGGAAATGTTGCGCAGCAGAATGTAACCCACGATCGGTATGAACACCACGTACGAGTGCACTTCCTCGCAGTCCTGCCGGTTGCGGCAGAAAAACGTCCACGTCATGTAGCACCCTATGCCGGTGATTGCCGCCAGTGTGGACGTGAGCGAGATCCGTTTCGAGAACAAATTGCCGTGGTTATTATCATCGACCACGGCAAAGCGCTGCGAAATCTGAAAGATGGCTGCAAAGATCATTCCGTACGTGATCGTGTACCGGTCCAGCTTCCACCGGTACCACCACTCGTGTATGTCGTCGTCCGTCGTCACAAACAGAGCCTTCCATGGACGGGTCACGAAGATGCGCTCGAAAAATACCTCACTCATGTACAGCACCGTCACAGTCGCCAGCATCGTGATGAACTTGATCACCACATACAGATACTGGTACGGGTTAGCCTCGGTGCTTTGCGCGGTGATGCGCGGTGGCAGCGACAGCATCAAGTACATAATGCTGTACCAAAACGAGAGCAGTGGCACGAAGAAGTAGAACTGGTACGGCCGGTTCATGCATAGACACAGCAGCACGGTTAGAAAGTTCATCCGGAACATAACGTTCAAGAAGCGCACCAAACCGGCGTTTCCCGTCTGCCACCAGTAGGTGAAGTGTGCATACCCGGACAGAAACAAAAACCCACTGATCAGCACCTTGATGTGCATGTAGATCGGCAGGATATGGGATGCACCGGTCATGTAGTAGATCAGGATCACGATCTGCATCCAGCCCTTCAGTTCGTCCGTCTGGTCGCGGTGCAGCACCTTCGTTAGTTTGCTGTCCTCGGTGAAAAATAGCCCCAGCGCAAACACGTAGCCGACCGGAATCCAGAAGCTAAACTCCGAGTAGTATTTGTTCTCTTTCATGAAGAAGTTGGTGCGGTCGCAGAGGTAAAAGTACGTCATTATCACTGCCAGCGAAGCAAGGGCCGCCAGCGGGGACTCTGTTTCGGTTGGTTGATTCAGTGGCATGTACGTATACACGCCACGCCACTTTACAACCAGTTTACGTAGGTACATGGCGACGGCAATGCTTGCACTATGGAGAAAATATGGAAAAAATAGAAGCTTATAACGCTTAACATGAGAAAAAATCGCCCCAAAACATACCAAACAGCGAGAAATGCATATGTCGTGACCTGTATGATGGTGTACGGTTCCGCACTGCTACAGCAAGTTCCATCGTTGTAATTCATGTAATCATTACAGTACATATTCAGCAAGATCTGCACATCGTGCTTCAGCGTCAGTGTGCTCAGTTTTTCTCCATCGACGAACTCGTCCACCAGCCCAGCTGCAATCATGTTCGACGAGGACCAAATTTTGGCCTCCGAATAGCGCAGTATACTGCTCGCCGCTTGATTGATCCGATCGACGTCCTCATTGCGTACGTTCTGCCACTCCTCGGTCGAACTTTCCTGATCGACCGGGTCCTGTAGCTTCCAGATAATTTTTGTCTTCTTCGCGTACAACCGGTCGATCGGGCTTACCAGGCGCGTGAGATTCTTTTCGTACGCTTTCTGAGTTTCTTCCGTCACGTTTCCGCGCTGGAAGGTGGGATAGGTGCAGCTGGCAATGATAAGGCTCGGCGGGTCCTCTTCATGCTCCCATTTCATAAACTCGTCGATCAAACTCTTGGACACCTCGTTCGCGTAGATGTACTCCACGCGAAGGCGTAGTTTGTTGTCGGTGAACTGCAGGTTTTCCGTGCTTTTGGTGGAAGTGTGTTTGGAGATGTTTTCGGTTTCGCTCGAGCGTAGGTAGTCGATAAACTCTAGCGATAGTGTCCGGAGTCGCTCGTCTCCAATTAGCACGAAGTGATTCTGATTGCCCCAGAAAGCAAGATATCGGAGGCACTTTCGAGTATCGCTGTGCAAACACGAAGTGACTAATAAACTTAACAAACCCAAAATACCGCAGCGAACGACTTACGTTTCTGTGTACTTGTGCAGCATACATCCGTACGGTTGCCATTCCTTGTCCCCTTTGAACCTTCCCGCACTGAGTAACCATTTGCATGAATCTGATCCTGTGGCAGTGGAAACGTTAACTCTTCAACATTCTTGCAAGCATTATATTCACGTAATACATACCATAGCGCAGATGAAGAAAAGCGTGATACACTACGAAACCAAGCACCATAGCAAACGCAAGCTTCTTCGCATTGCTGGCATTCAGGTTTTGTATAAACAGCTCAGCCTTGGAAAGATTTCCGTTGTTCCCCATTTTGTTCGAGTTAACGTTTCGGGCAAATAGTTTCCCGAATCACTTGCTTCAGTGAAAATTGTACAAGCTGCCGCAGGACTACATGGTTCAGAACTCAGAAAACTACAAAAAACACAACAAAAGCTGTGTTTTCCTTCTAGTTCCTAACTGTCACGGACCAAGCCTTCTCAGATGACAATTGTCTGTGACATTGGATTGATGTTTTGTACAGATCGTTTTGTATTATCACATTCTAAAAATTATGTTAAAGATTATATGTATGTTATATTGATTATATTTGAATATTCAATTTGGCTTTAAATTAAAGGTTTCATAGAAAAGTAACATAACATTATGTACCTTGGCTTACCTCAATGACAATTGTCAAACGTGCGGAATGAAAATGACACTTCCTATCAACACACAGATGATGGGGAATATTGCGTAAATCTATTTACGAGATTTATCCGTGCATTCTGTTTTCTGTTTTCCATAAATTCGTTAATAAAGTGCGTTACCGTACGCATCGCCGTGCAACATCATGGTTGTGGGTGCGTTTCCAGCTGCCAAGCTTGGCGTTCTCGCCATGAAGCAGATCTCCAAGCCAATAGCCAATCTACTGAAGGAGCGTGCGAAAAACAGTCCTTTCTTTCGGAAGTATGTTTGCATGCCGCCGGCACAGTTCTACAACTGGATGGAAGTGAAGACTAAAATGTGGGCGCTCAATCTGGGCAAACCCACCACCGTACCGGTATTGAACGAGGCGATGGCCATAGAGCTGGGAGCGAACTTACTCGGAGAAATTGTGATCTTTACGATAGGTGCCGGTTTGCTACTACTTGAGTATCAAAGGTAAGATTAGGCATGCACTTCTTTGAGCTTATTGCATTCAAACATTAATTCGCATGCATTTTCTCTGTCAGGCAAGTGCGAAAAGAAGCTAACAAAGAAGAGATGATCCTGCAGGAGAAACTTGAGTTGCAGGCGACTATCAATGAGCTAAACTTCCAGGTGCAACGGCTCGATACGCAGCTGCGAGAAGTGGCTAGAGTTACGGCAGATCTAGGTAGAACCAGTGTTAAGCTATTCTAAGCTTCACATGAAACTTTAAGCGTGATTTTATGAATATTTTCAGAATCGAAAACATCTTGGAAACCTAAAATACTAGATGAGCTACCATTCGGTAGCAAGAAGAACAAAAATGAACAACCACTCTACATCCCCAGCACACCCGACCCAAAAACTGCCAGCGGTAATAAAGGTGTCGTTTCCAGTGCGTTGGAAATTATCGATAACGAAGTTTTTTATAGGGACAGCTCAGCATACGAGTCAGAGGACGAACCAGACTCAGACCAGCGCCGGCCGGGCATAGTTACGCGTAGTTTAATATACCTCCTAGAAGACACCACTAGACCATCAAAAGCTAACGGAAGACAAGGATAGAGGCACGACACGAGCGGTTGTGGTGCATAGCTATGATTGAAATAGTTCATTCGCTTGTTTAAACCGCTGTTGCCACCATCGGTCCCTCTTTTACTGTACACTTGATACTTATTTTTAATTTATGTTATTTCAGAATCGTTTCGCGTGATTAGGTTGACCTCATGGCAATTACAGTAAGCTTGTAAATCATGCTACGCGCTACTTTTTGTGCAAAAAATAAGATCAACTTAAGAAATGATCAGGGTCATGACCTTGCATTTGATGTGAATCTATTTCACATAGAAAACAAATTATGCATATTAATATCATGCCCTAACAAAGGCGATTGTCAAAGAAGGATTTCTAATATTTGCGTCAACTAAACGTGCATATTCTACAATAGGAATAAATCTCAAAATTGTTTTAGTTTATTGCACGGAATGCATCAGCGAACCATGGTGAGGAGGAATAATTACCGGGTTTACTCCTCTCTTGGTACTGAATATGTTTTTCTCTGCATTTCGATGCTGTCTCTATCGTCTTTCCCTGATCATTTGTTTACTAGTAGCATTCACTGAACATTGCAAACGTTGTTTCCGTAGCCAAAAGTGAAAACTTGAAAGATGCTGTGATTCTATTGTCACCGTGTAAATATTTGCTTTAGGAGTGAATAAACAATGGATAAAAATAAATATTAAAATAGTCATTTAACAACAATTTTTTAAGTGTACCTCATATGGAACTATTTTTTGTTGGATCAGAATGTAGTCTGAAGACAAAATACACAATCTTTACGTACTAAACCGATGCGAATACACTCACTATATACTGTTCGCATCAGATAGAGAGATATAAAACATTACTTTTTAAATTATCAACACAAAAGTTCTTTATCCTAAGCGTTTCCGCGCCACCTTATCCGATCGAGAAGGGTTGGGTTGCTTGCGTTTCAATCGATTAGTCGGTTTTGGGGACGATGGTCCCGAATCGGATGGTTCTTCAGGTCGGCCTCCCACTGTGTCCGCCGCGAGATTGCTGGTAGCTGCTTCTGGTACTTCCTGGCGAGCTGGAGCTTCATTTGATGGAGTATCTTCCGCTACCGTCTGGTTGGACACATTAGCATGAGGACTCTCATCTTGTGACGAATTTGAATTATTCGACGTGCCTATTTGTAGCCTTTCGCTGGGTCCTTCCACTGCATCCGTGGAATCAACTGACATTGTACGGGAACTAGCCGTGGATTCGGCTGACAGTGTTCTCGAGCTCGCTGCAGATTCAGCCGTGGATACGTTGCGCGCTGCCTGCTCGTCATCCCGCATCTTGATGAATCTTTTCTGGGCTGATTGGATCTGCACGATAAGTCGATGGTGGTGTAGAATTTTGTTCATGCAAGCTTCGCAGATTGTTTTCGGTAGTTCGTCCTCTTCATTTATCTATAATCGCATAGTATAATCATTTTAGGTTTCTACTGCTATTTACTTCTCGTGTTTTTGGTACCTCAATTGGAAGGTAGCTGTTGATTTTTTCCAGCAAATTATGTTTAAGGCCTTCTGCACCATAGATGAAAATTACAGTACGATTGATCTTGGAACACAGCCTACATATAAAGCCGGTACAACACGCCTCCATCATGCTTCCCATGCTGATGGTTGGAAAAATTAAAACCCTTCCTAAACAGTGAAACACTATTATCGATGCAGACAATCCTTGATGCAGAAAGTACGTTCAGGTTGTTTTGTTGTGAAAGTTGTTCGTTGACAATTTTCATGTCTCCCTTATTTTGCCTACGGTGCGTACAATCTATGGGGCACCGTGTAGTATAACAGATTGTATATTTAAATCTTTTGATCGATCAAAAATTTACAAAAGCTTTTGAATTGGATGGGAGATATTTGAAATACCTTTAGCATACGAATGATTATAATACACTTCATATATTTCTTCCTTCAGATTTTTCTTTCATATTTTCAATGCATTGCTCCAATAAAAAGAATCATGAATTTCATTTGCAAAAACTGAAACAACAATATTGAATGATAAATGTTGTATGATTAAGTCATTTTTAAATGTTTTATTTCGAATAAATACGATCAAAATGAGCGATCAAAGAAAATATTTGTACAGCTACTAACTATAACCACCGTGACCGGCAAAGAGCAGAAATTTGACAGCAATTTTTGTTTGAATGTGTGCGTGTGTGCAAAAGAAATGACCAGCCGCCGTATAAACGTATCGCATGACACGTATTGATAATTGTCATCGTCAAACTGGGTTGAATTTGTGGGTGCAGGAAAGCACTGAAAGAGTGAAAATAGTGATTAGAAACCGCAAATTTACCAGCAGTATAGTTTCTTGCCGTGCAAACAAAGCGACTTGTTCCCTTCCCACAGGTGCCCGCGGCGTATGCAACCTCCGTTTTTGCCGTGCCAGTTGCTGCGCTCGTCAAGAAAAGTTCTTTCCACTCGGTTCAAAAGTCACAGAAAACAGCGGCGATGGCGTCGGTGTCCGAGGGAATGTCGTGCTACACGATAATAAATCCTCCCGAAATTGAGCTGTACAATGAGATGCAGATCAAGCAGGATCTCGGTAAGTATTGCGTGCAGGTCTTTGCTATGCTGAATCGCCTACCGCTAACACCGCCTTCTTCCTCAACACTTGCACACACATGCACCCGTTTCCAGAGAAGGGTGAAGTGAACGTAAAGATCGAAACGATGAAGAAAGTCATCCAACTAATGCTGCAGGGCGAGCGGTTGCCGAATTTGCTGATGACGATCATACGCTTCGTGCTGCCGCTGCAAAATCACACGCTCAAGAAGCTGCTGTTGATCTACTGGGAGATTGTGCCCAAGACGTCACCGGATGGAAAGCTGCTGCAGGAGATGATACTAGTGTGCGATGCGTACCGAAAGGATCTGCAGCACCCGAACGAGTTCCTGCGCGGTGCCACCCTTCGTTTCCTGTGCAAGCTTAAGGAACCGGAGCTCCTCGAACCACTAATGCCAACGATTCGAAGCAGCCTGGAGCACCGCCACTCGTATGTGCGCCGGAATGCGGTGCTAGCCATCTTTACGATCTATAAGAATTTCGACTGGCTGGTGCCGGATGGGCCGGAGCTGATAGCAAACTTCCTGGACACGCAGCAGGACATGTCGTGCAAGCGTAACGCGTTTCTGATGTTGCTGCACGCTGACCAGGAACGGGCGCTGAACTACTTGGCTTCCTGTCTCGATCAGGTCAGCAGCTTCGGTGACATTCTGCAGCTGGTGATCGTGGAGCTGATCTACAAGGTGTGCCACGCAAATCCGGCCGAGCGGTCACGCTTCATTCGCTGCATTTACAATTTGCTTAACTCGTCGTCGAATGCGGTTCGATACGAGGCGGCCGGTACACTGGTGACACTATCCACCGCGCCCACTGCGATCAAAGCGGCCGTGAGCTGTTACATTGATCTGATTGTGAAGGAGAGCGACAACAACGTGAAGCTGATCGTGCTCGATCGGTTGATCGCGCTGAAGGAGAATGAAAACATCGAGCGTATTATGCAGGAACTGGTGATGGATGTGCTGCGGGTGCTCAGTGCGACCGACATTGAGGTGCGCCGAAAGACGCTCGCTCTCGCGATGGATCTGGTTTCGTCGCGCAACATCGAGGAGATGGTGCTGGTGCTGAAGAAGGAGGTGTCGAAAACGCACAACATCGAGCACGAGGATACGGGAAAGTACCGGCAGCTGCTGGTCCGCACGCTGCACAGCTGCTGCATCAAGTTCCCGGACGTGGCGGCGGCCGTCATTCCCGTGCTGGTGGAGTTTTTGTCCGACACGAACGAGTTGGCCGCCGGTGATGTGCTGGTGTTTGTGCGTGAGGCGATACAGAAGTTTTCCCACCTGCAGCCTAGGCGATACAAAAGTTTTCCCACCTGCAGCCGCTCGTGATCGAGAAGCTGCTGGAAGCGTTCCCGGCCATCAAGTCGGCGAAAATTCACCGAACGACACTTTGGATACTGGGGGAGTACGCCAACTCGCTGAAGGACATCATGGAGGTGATTGGGGTGGTGAACCGGGCGTTGGGAGAAGTGCCGATCGTTGAGGCGGAACAGAGCCGTCTCGCAGGCAACGAGACGGGTGAGGAGGAGCAGAAATCGACCGAGACGGTGGCGAACAGCACGAACAAGGTGACGTCGGACGGCACGTACGCGACGCAGAGCGCTTTCAGCGTAGCACCGTAAGTAATTGGAGTTGTTTTACGCTAGAGCTTGATTGTTAAACTCTATCTCGATTTCTTTTCCCCGCTAGTGTCACCAAGAAAGTGGAACGACCACCGCTGCGCCAGTACATGATGGATGGCGATTTCTTTGTGGCCGCCACGCTGGCGTCAACCCTGACGAAGCTCGCGCTGAAGTTTATCCAGCTGGAGTCGAACGAAAAGAAGCAGAACCGCCTGTGCACCTGCGCCATGCTGATCATGAGCTCCATCCTGCACCTCGGCAAGTCCGGTCTGCCGGCGAAAGCGATCACGAACGATGACACCGACCGTATCTATCTCTGCCTGAAGACGCTTACCCTACGGACGCCGGAAATCGTTGAAATATTTACGCAAAGCTGCAAGAACGCACTCGCCAACATGCTCAGTGCCCAGAGCGAGGAAAAGGCGCAGGAGAAGAAAGACAAGCAGCAAAAGAATGCCGCCAAGATACAGCCCGACGATCCGATCGCCTTCACCCAGCTGGCGAACGGTAAAAACGACCAGCTCGGTGAGAATGTGTTCGAGCTGAGCCTGAACCAAGCGCTGGCCGGTACGAAACCGACCGCGCTGACCGATTTAGCCTCACCGAACAGTAAGCTGAACAAGGTCAATCAGCTGACCGGCTTCTCGGATCCGGTGTACGCGGAAGCGTACGTGCACGTCAACCAGTACGACATCGTGCTGGACGTGCTGATAGTGAACCAAACAAGCGACACACTGCAGAACTGTACGCTCGAGCTGGCTACGGTGGGCGATCTGAAGCTGGTGGAGAAACCGCACCCGGTCGTACTGGCGCCGCACGATTTCTGCAACATCAAGGCGAATGTGAAGGTTTCGTCGACGGAAAATGGCATCATCTTTGGCAATATCGGTATGTTTTGGGATGGTTGGATTGAAGTCGGAATTTGTCGGAATAAAATACATCATTTGGAACTTTTGCAGTGTACGACACAACGTTCTCGTCGAACGTGGTCGTGCTGAACACGATCCAGATCGACATCATGGACTACATCCTGCCGGCCACCTGCACCGACACCGAGTTCCGCACGATGTGGGTCGAGTTTGAATGGGAGAATAAGGTGTCGGTCAACACGACGCTGACCGATCTGCACGACTACCTGCGACTGCTGCTCAAGTCGACCAACATGAAGTGCCTCACGCCGGAGAAGGCACTTTCGGGACAGTGCGGTTTCATGGCGGCCAACATGTACGCACGGTGAGTAAGCAAATACCGCAATGCTCTGGATACGAACACCAGCTATTAATTGTATGTTTGCCCTCCGGGACATTTCGCAGGTCAATTTTCGGTGAAGATGCGCTGGCGAATTTAAGCATCGAGAAGCCTCTGGATCGACCGGATGCACCGGTGACCGGGCACATTAGAATACGCGCCAAGAGTCAGGTAATTTATTATGCAACATTACCTTTCTTTAAAAAAACCAGCGCTTATCGCCACTCTTCGACATTCATCTTCACAGGGCATGGCTCTCAGCTTGGGCGATAAAATAAACCATACGCAAAAGTGTTTGCAGGAGAAATCGGTTGCCGCTTAATACGGAGCTGATGGGTGCGTCCGTTCCAGCGTTCTTAGTTTTCGTGAGAGATTCTAGTATTCTTATCCCACCTCCCCTATCCGGGTCCGCATGTGCTAGGGATGGTAGTACATGCTGCACCATGCTTGCCACGAAGGACGTTTCCGTGCGAGCAGCGACGGACCGATTGAGCCGGGCCGCGAGTTTCAATTACTAAACACAAACCACGACAAACGACAGATTGGATAATTGATGTGCTCCGCCGGGGACGACAGGAGTACGTTAGTTTGGCCACCGCTCCACCGGGGGAGGAAGGATAAGACCAGGTATCGAGTCTCCATTCCTATATTTTATGATTATTATTTTTTTTAAATAGTAGCAGTTATCTATTCGTGCACACCATTCGTGTAACGGGAAACGGGTTTCCGGCATGAATATTCTATCGCAAATTAAATAAAAAATCTGTTTATCCATTAACACCGTACATGATGAGCAGCTAAGTTTGTGTTTGTGGGCAAATGAGGTGGAAAATTAGAAAGAATGTGATAAAACGAAAGAAAATGTGACAAAATTATCCTTGTGTAATGATAGATTTTTGATGTTTGGTAAGCTATTTGAAAGGTTTGTATGTAGTGTATCTGGTAACCATGGTGATTTACAACACCATGTTGATGGAAAATGGACGCGAATGGCATTGGTGCATCGAAGCGGTCCGATTATTTTGGTAAATATTGTCCCAATTTTTACTGTTCGATTAAATACTCTCAAATCATCCATATTCTGTGCAATATGCTTTACAGAGGAAGAAGTCATCGCCCACCTTTGGATACAACTGCTAATTCACATCAATACCTACTTTTACGCGATCTGGCTCGTCGTCAGCATAGTGTTTCTTAATTACGAGGCAAGTTCGCGAGTGTGTACATTTTGTTAGTTTTTATAACGGGTGCTCTTTTCCTCCTCAGTTCACCACCATTAGCGGGATAGAGAAAATTCTTACCATTCTTGCGTTAGTTGTTGCCATTCCGCTGGAAATTATTCGGCTCTACTTGGGCCATACTGGGAATCTGATGAGTGCGGTAAATGCGCCATTCTGTTTGAGTGCATTCTAGATACGTGTGTGCTAATTCTGTTTCAACTCTTTCCTATAGATACCCAGTTTTGCCGGATTCCTGATATTGTCCTTTTTGATTCAGTTACCGCTACAAATTTACCTTCTAATTGCAACGCACACCCTACGGCATATACTCGCAACGGTGGTGCAATCGGTGACGACTGGCCTACTCGTACTGCAGATTTTAGTCGGCGTACCGGCCATGCGAAAATTGTCCGCCTTTCGACGGAAACAATTTCAGATGCAACGCTGGCAGTACATGGGCCATAGAGGAACAGCTAAACGTGTCGACGACGAACAGTGAGTTTGGTTTCGTTTCTCGTTCGATATTTTTCTCAAAATGCATATTGAATAACATTAAATTTGGTCGATATGAATTGAATTTATCTATTTTCCTATACAAAAAATTGTTCTATGCTTTATATGTTCTATGTAAGTCATGTTTCGTGAAGAATTCATTCAGATGGTTTAAGTTGGTACGGAACAGTGTCAGAAACTCCTCCAGTGCCTTTAGATTATCCATATTCGAATCCGCCGGGCCAAGCAGCGACGTTCTGGTGGGTAGGTATAATTGAAGCAGCTGGAAAGAGAAAATAATCAATATCGCTTGGATCAAACCAATCCAGATTGTCCTACGTGGCCAGTCGGCCCCACTAATATGGCTTCAGGTGAATGTTCCCCAGCCACAATTTCCACTCATGAAATATGATAGGAATTCGCGACGCTCGCCACTGCACTTGCGGTCCCCACAATATCTTACTTGGTAAGCTTTTTGTGCCACAAACCCGTGGTACGGTAGCAGACATTCCTCGTACGCCTTTTTGAGGTGTGGCTTCACCTGCTCGCTGCATGTTTCGTCTTCGAGCAGATTACGAAAGAACTTTTCCATCATTTCAAATGCTCTGCAATGAAGAATCGAATTCAACTGTTAGTAATAGCGAGAGTTTTTTTTATCTTGCCGAACGCACCTTTTAAGCCACAGCAAACCATCGGTGACCGTATCGAATGGGTTCTCGTTGCCATCCTTATCCTTCAGAATCAAATCTTCCAAATACTTAAACAACGTCTCGTTCTTGTTGTATTTGTTCGTAATTTTCTACGGAGATTTTCAAACCAAATAAACTTTATCCAAGCGTGGAAGAGTTTCTGCATTTCCACTACCTTACCTGCACATTTTGTCGCATATCTCTCACGATGGGCGAAAACAGCTTTCCGAAGCACGCTGTCGAATAATTCAAATGTGTGTCAGCAAATCGGAACAGTTTTACTGCACTGCACTGCCCCGTGCGTACTTACCGATGGCATCAATGATCTGGTTCGCCGATTCGAGAAAGTGTGCCGTTTCGATTTTGAAATTATTATTCTCGTCGATCACCGGAAATGGTTTCAGCTGACGAAACAGTATCTTTGCTTCGTAGACGGGTGATGCTTGTGGCGTGGTATTTTCCATATCCTTATTGTCGTCGCTCATCGCGTACGTGTCGCTGTTCGTGGAAGGTGGCACAATGTCTGGGCTCTTACTAAGTTTCACCGGGCATTAAAGCGCGCGCCGTCGTCGAGGAGCTAGTGTGTCTAGCGTTCCTACGCTCGTCACAATCGTAAGTGGCAGTCGATCGCTATGATGAACCGGAGTGCAGTTTCGTTCAGAATGTTTAATCTTATCTACAAATTATGTTTGTAATGTTTATCGCCGTTCATCAGTGTGTGGGGTGGGGAAAGGGGAGAGTGTATGAGTTAGGTTTGCGTTATCAAGTGCGACGGAAAGGCACATCAGTACACATCGGACGTGAGCCAATACGCGGTCAAAGCAAGTGGCAAGTTGGTTCCGTTCTTCGTGAAGCCGAAATATCCAGAGTTGAAGGGGTATCGGAATCGAAAGATTTGTAATATCACGAACCTGATATGGTAATCCATATAATTTCGTATCGATTGCGACCACGAAGGTGTGTGATAAAAAAGCGGTCCACACAGACTATGGTGGGGTGGCTGAAAATATAGAGCACTAAATTGAAATTACTTCTTATCGGCATATCTTGCCGACATCAGGTCATCAAATAAAATTATACAGATTTTAAAGCTTCATTTGTTGCATTAGATTGAATTATTAATTATCATATGAAGTGTATTTTTTATCACTTGGAACTTTTTGGTTCGCTACAACAACTCAATCTATTTCACAACTCATCTACTTGTGTCGTACTAATACTGTTAAGATCAACTTTAAGCACGTTTCCAGAGGCGTCCATTACGAATAGCGTCTGGTCCTGCAGATTGGGCAGCTTCGGAAGCGTGAATGTTCTCGGTGCCCCGTCCTGCCGAAAGGTCCAACATTTTTGCATCATTCCATTCCCAGTCGAGCGTAGCTCTGCCAGCACGAGCGTGGAACTCGCACAGGTTACTGTGCGTGTGGTTCTATCAAAATGCATCGACCCTATTAGAAACCCCCGGGCGTGGTTAAACCAACGTTGGTGGGCCAGTGTCAACGCACTGATCGGTGCGAAAAAGAAGCCATCGTTCTTTTTGAACTCTAATCGCTGCCGTAATACGTCACCGGGCCGTTTGAGCTGTGTCAGTTTGCCCGCCAGTCCGTGAGGTTTCGTATCGATGCGACGCTTTGGACCGTGCGCTTCGTGCGTCGTTCCCACAAACACACTGTCGATGCCATCGACCCCATCGCCCATGATGGAACCGTCCGGTGTGTGGCCGAGATCGAATGTGTGGCCCATTTCGTGACAAACCGACCCGAGCGTTGTGGCAAAACATCCACCATACCTGAAATGAAAGCATACGCATACGTTTGCTTGTTGATAGGACGGGGCAAATTGTGCGAGCAATAATTTTACGTTCGTCTGTAGTTGCTGTCGTCCAGCTGTCGGGCACAGTCGACGGGTCGCTGATTTAAAAAGGCGCTACAAACCGTCTCGAGCGTTGCGGGCCAGGTGTAGAGACAACCTGTACCGAAAAGGGCTAAACCACCGCCACCGAGCGCCGCATGGCCCGTCGTTCGCCGACGGATGTTCTCGTACGAGTAGTCACCATCGGCGATTCCGGCGAAATGGGTGCTGCTGAGAAAGGCGACCACCTTTACACGCTCCAGATCATAACGTTTCGAGCGGACCAGCTCCGTGGCGAACGTGTGCCACAGTTCACCCTCCGTCATGGTAGCTGCCCGTTCACTGTCCAGCTCGCTGTGAAACGGTTGGCATGACGAGCGCAGGATGAATGTTTTGCGTCCGAAACCATGTTCGAGCAGCTTTTCTGCGTACATACACTGTAGCAGTTCGGTGGCGAGTGTTATTTTACGACACGCTTGTTGGCTGTCGTTTCGGCTTTCATCCGACTGATAGTGACCGGTGTGTCCTTTGCAAATGATGTACAGCGGAAGTACGGTGTATAATGTGTCGGGCGTAGTGTAGGTAAGGGTTATGTATATTCTTGCATTACAATACCGAACTTCGTACTCGTTTTCACCCGGTAGCAATCTCAGCAGAACTCGAAATGGTCGACACGATTTCTGTGGCTTTTTTTCGTGGACATGCAGCGTTTTCTTTTCTAATGCAACTGAGAACGACAGGAAAGTACTTCCGTTTACGGTTGCTAGCTTTAGTTTGCCATCACAGCACGGTTCGGTGAGGACTCCTTTTAGCAATACAACGGGATAGTGGAAAGTTTCGCGATTCTGTACGTTTTTTAATTCAACATTATGCACCAATTCGCACATTTCATTTTCTTCTACGTGATGTCGTTGAAAAGCCAATCTACGATATGATGCGTTTGTTTACCAAATGGGTAATGACGTCAACAGACAAACAGCTGATGGCAGAATAGCACAAGGTAGTTAGAGGGTAGTACGGGCTTTATTAAATTTGCATATATACTGTGATATTCGAGCTACTGATTTATTTAATATAGAGTTTTTATTTATAAGGAGAGTTAAAGAATTGTTTGAGTTGGATTTTATGGTCATTTCGATACATTTTTGTTCCAATATTCAAGATTGTTGGAACATTATATGTGACAATACCGACGTGCCATCGTCACAAAGGCCTTTTGTTGTGATCGTCTTCGCTTTGAATAAAGTGGAGGGGAGAAAAACATACTCGAAATAAATAATTCCCGCGGGAGGCACGACTAACCAAAGAGAACATTCCATATAAATAATGAAAAGTTCAGCAACAGCTTTAATAATAACCACTGCTAACAATTAAGAACAAAGATACTGTTCATCGTGGTTTCTCTAGGCACGATGAATTTAGGCCGTTCGATACGCATCAATAAGTGTGGGGTGGTGATATTGGGCTTGCTGTTCATGTGCATTTTGTACTATCTCTGGAACAGCAATGCCTCGAATAGCGCGAGCTATGCGTTCAGCAAAAATCCGAACGAAATTAACATGAGGAAGTTGCTGATCGGTTCGATACAGGCGGCACAACACGGTGGGTTCGAGGTGGTGGCAGTTTCGAAATCGCGCGATCTGCACGAGCAAAGCAAAGGCAAAACGAAGGAAGGCGCAAACAATCCAGTGACCGATGCCGACTATCGGTCGAACTGTGTGATGAAGAATGGATTGCTGAGGATATTTCCGAAGTTGAAGGTAATCTCCGAGGAAGACGACGGCAAAGAACAGTGTGTGGACGTGCAGCTGTTCGATCTGGATCCTACCGTACTGCCTGAAAGCATTATCGTGCCGGATGAGCGGGTCAACATTGATGATGTTGATGTGTGGATCGATCCTCTCGACGCAACGCAAGAATACACCGGTAAGAAACATAGAGCATCCGGCTAGGAATTCTTTCGTCTTACTGTTTGCTTCT
This sequence comes from Anopheles koliensis, assembly GCA_000956275.1. Lineage (NCBI taxonomy): Eukaryota > Metazoa > Arthropoda > Insecta > Diptera > Culicidae > Anopheles > Anopheles koliensis. Next base: position 2,274 of record JXXB01030177.1, on the reverse strand, counting down.
TTTTAGAACGGCTTCACGAATACGTCACCACGATGGTGTGCGTGGCAGTGAAAGGAGTTCCAACGATTGGTATCATACACAATCCCTTTACGATGAAAACAACCTGGGCCTGGCGTGACAGAGCACTTTCAGAGTCGCTAGCAAACCTGAAGCACGACGGGGATGTAAAACATCCCATGATAATCGTTTCCCGCTCACATGCCGGTGCCGTCAAGGAACAGTCGAAACAGATATTTGGCGAAAATGCACAAGTTATAACGGCCGGCGGAGCTGGTAAGCTATACGTGACGCTTTGTGTTACCACCGTGAGATTTGATACCATTGATATCTTCCTAAAATTAGGATTTAAGGTGCTGCAGGTGATACAGAACAATGCCACGGCATACCTGCACACGACGCACATAAAAAAGTGGGACATTTGTGCTGGCGACGCCATACTTGGTGCCATCGGTGGAAGGATGACAGATTTGCACAATGACAACATCGCGTACCATCGCGACACACCCGCGCTGAATCCGAACGGATTGTTGGCTACCGCCCTGTCCTCCACGCACGAAGCGTACATCAAGCGAATAGTGGAGAGCAAACGTTTTGCGCGGTAGACACCCACTGGTTGTGGTTAGAGGTAGTCGACTACACCGCGGAGGCTGTATTTTGTTTATCAGATATGAAGAACGCACTAGTGGTGTTACTATCACTTATGCCCACAACACTAGGAAGTGCGTCTGCAAAGAACATAAATTCATGCAGCGATAATCACTATGCCGCTCAAAAGACCACTATATTTCAGATGTAAGTATTTGATCTCAAACAAATCGAATACGGCGAGCACTGCGTAGCAACCCCATGCGTTACTAGAGCGATCAGAATGCATAATTTCATTATAATGTGGTTTTGTTAGCTTCATTTCAAATGATGAGTTAATGCGTTCAATTGTCTAATTGCTACCATACACCATAAAATACACAAGCACAAGTAAAAAAACTGTAAATTAAATTAAATTGCATTTTCGATGTTCGATGACAACGACTACTTCACCAGCGTTACAAAGCGTTACGCGGTACGTCAGTGCTTCCGAACGTGTAATAAAACAGAAACAAATCCGCTTAACGGTTTGTAGTATTGTTTTTCATATCACCACTTATTTTTAAATGAAGATAGCCTTGACCATGTTTGGGCGAGCCTCAAAATCGTTGGATTTACATTTCATATGAAATGTAATTTTTATTTCCTGTATTTCCAAACTATTTAGGGTAAACATTTTTAAAATGTAACTGTAGTTTTAAAATGTAAAATTATCGAAATATTGTTAATGAAAATACGTCGTTTTAGAAAGGGTAATTTGCTTTATTATAGTTAAATAGTGACTAAAAACAACTTATGCTTTACATTCGATTAAGCTAAATGCATTGGCTTGAAAATGACTAGAGGGTGTGTAGTGAAAAACTTTCGTTACGACTTTCTTCACATCCTGAGATTTAGCTCACGTTGAAACGATCGATGACCGTGACGATCCAGCCGGCGTACTCACTGACCCGTGTATAAATTCCCGGAAACCCAGGACGCGCACATCCGATTCCGGTCGACACGATTCCGATCAGCACGTTGTTGCTCGTCACCAGCGGACCGCCGGAATCGGCCCAGCACGCATCAACACCACCGGCACCCTTTCCAGCACACAGCTGCGTGCGGGCAATCGTTCGCGAGCGATTGGCCCTCCGGTACATGCTTTCGCACTCCTCGTTCCGGAACACATCGACAACGGCCCGCTGCAGCGTGTCCGCTTTGTCGCCAAGGTTGCGGTTTTCCTGCTGCCAGCCCCATCCAGCCACGACCGCCGTCTGACCCTCGACCCGTGCCGAACCATCCGCTCCGTTGGACAGACAGATCGGACGAACGGAAGCGCTAAAATCGATCCGCCGAGCGAGCTCGAGCATGGCGATGTCATTCGACGGTTTGTTGCACACGTACCCGGGATGGGGCACGATCGTCCTTATCCCAACCTCGTACGCACGGTCGGCGAACGGGTCCGCATCGATCCGGTTGCTCCCGAATTCGGACCTTCGGTAGAGCCCCAGCACTGCCTGGATTTGGTTCGAACGCAGCACCTTATTAACACCACTGGGAAAAGAAAAAAAGAAGAATCGAATGACCGGAACGGTCGAACAAACGGGACGGAGATTTTAATACTCACCTGCACACACAGTGGCCCGCCGTCAGGAGCCATCGTTCGTTAACGATGGACGCACCGCAGAAATGGCCACCGCGCTTGTG
>JXXB01030157.1:0-10900 GCA_000956275.1 Anopheles koliensis | reverse complement strand
TGAAAAACCTACCTGTTCCTCTTCCTTCCATTCGTCCTCCTTGCTCAATAGTTCATCACGTAAGCTTTCCCAGTCGTTGGTAAGCTTCTGGAGATCGTTCGTTAATGCGTCGTTGGTGCGATGGGACTCCTCCAACTGCTGCCGCAGGCAGGAGTTCTCGACCAGTAATTTTTCACATCTGTAACGGAGGAGAGCGAACGCACGGCCAAAAACAAACAAAGGTCCGTATGAGAAAATTGTGCTTTGCTGTAGGGCATTGTTTCGTAGTGCCAGCATACCGTCGTCGTTCCTCGTCCAACTGATGGCGGATTTCATCGTGCGAACCCTCGGAGTACTTCCGGCACGGTGACTGCGACCGGGATCGTGATCGTGCGTGTTCCCGTGCCACTGGACATGCCGGGGGCAAACTAAGCGGACCTGCCATATCGGAACAGATACCTCCTGCTCCTCCTGGTGCCGGTGGTGGTGAAGACGGCGCATGATGTGGATGATGCGGGTGTCTTGATCCGGGCGAAGGTTCCCGACTTCCAGAGCCTCCTGCACCGTATCGACCGCTACCACCACCACCGGTGCAAGCTGAAACCGTCGGTGGCAGTTGCTCCAGATCCGTGCAGCGTTGTTTGTACTGCAGCACCTTAGCCTGCAGTCGGCTGACCAGGGCTGCCTGATTGTTCTGTGCCTGCTTGTACGTCTCCAACCGGCGTCGGTAGTTGTTCGCCTCTTCCTGCAGCCGATGGCGCAGCTCATTGTTCTGCCGAATAAGGGCGCTGGTGTCAGCTGCACTAGGTGGCGAACTGGTACTTCCAGTACTGGACGGCATTCTTCCTACCGACGATGGTAAGGGGCCCGATCCACCGCTTCCACCGCCACCTGCACCGGGTGCTGCCGGAGAATCGTACGGAAGCCGGTTCTTATTGAAGGGTCTCGAGAAAGGCTTCTTGTTACGATCGGACGTGCCACTTCCTCCACCGCCACCACCACCACCGCCTCCTTCCGAATGCCGCAGCCCTAAGCTCGGTGCACAATCTTTACCATTCAGCTGTAATCAGACGAATAAGAAGGAAGATGTTACACAACTGTATTTTTCAAAAGAAACTTCTAAGCCTTTCACCACCTCACAGTCAGCCACTTGAAATGAAACCACTTTTCGCATGTTAAAAAATAAAACTAGCACGACAAAAATAAACCACGCACTAATAATCCAGGACGCTTCATCCACACTGGGTACCATTCACGGTGCTACTGCCGGCAAAAATCAGCCCTTGCACGCTGGGTTTTGGGTGAACTGGTCATTAACTGGGCTCTGGACGCGGTTATTATGACAACTCCGGTAACCGAAATGACCAAAACTTTGTGTCTGGTACGAATGCGTAAGGACAAAACCAGGGTCCTTCTCCGGACCGGAGACACAGGGCTCGTGTGTGGCGTGAGTAATGTTTTTGGTCGGACAAAAAAAATCAATATCACTGCTAGTGAAAAAGGACCCTACAACGGACATACACCCACCCAGTCGCCGCATTGTTGGTGGTCAGGTGAATAATTGCCGCCGTCGTGGAACTCTCTTTCATGAGATAGGGTGGCAAGTGACCACACGTTGTAAATCGCCCCTTTATATGTGCAGTGTGCTACAGTCACGGTTGGATGCGCACGTTCCTAGGCACGCACGTGGCCCTAAAAAAAAAACTAAGGATCCAGAACTGAAGCTTCGCCGAACGCTAAAATTAAGATTCATTTCAGTAGTATATGCGTTGTGGTAAAAATGCTTTATATTTCGCCGCTGATTCTTGCAAGTGTTATTTATTTTTAACTAATGAATGATACTTATAGCAAGCGAGTTTTGAACTGACTTGAAGTGGCAAAAAAATGTGGAACGCTTCACGATTTTGCGTGTCATCCTTGCGCAGGGGCCATGCTAATCTTCTCTGTATCGTTCCAATTTTAGTATATGTCTAGCATTAAGCTGGACAATGATGAGGGCACCCGGAACTGTATATATACAAAGTACCTTCCATCCGTATTCTAGCGATGATTAACGCGAAACCCTACAACGCTGTAACGTTTCGTTTTAACCCTTCAAGCGCTCACGGGTGAACCCCCACAAACCCGCCGCACGCTACGAGTGAATCGATTTGCCTGTTACGGGTAGCATTTTACGATTCACGCACAATAGTTGCTTGCAAATGGGTTTTGGTATTTGTGACGGGGTAAACATTCTTAATAAACAAATTTCCATGGTTGTCACTTTAATTGGTGACCCACGCACCGTGAAAGCGCACGGGGAAGCGGCTGCTAATGGATTTCCCGTCTGATTTCGCGCATATAGAAACAAGCGTTTGTTGCTTTATGGCATTTTTATTAGAACATTAGTATGTTGTTCCGGTTGGCGGTGGCCGTAACCAATTATCCAAAAACATCCGTAATTGTTTGGAAACGTTTCTGTTCCGTATGCAATCTAAATAATACTGCGGGCGATGAGCCAAGCAGTAAGCTCGAACGAAGCACGCGTAGAATCGTTGTATTTCAAGGACATAACATTTTATACGATTATTTACATTCCATCAGCGGGCCGCCCTCTCTGCGATCCATTATCAGGAAGATATGCGAGAAAAAACAAAACAAAGCTGTATGAAAAAAAAAAAACAATAACAACAACAGCACCTAAAACAGCCAGAAGCGTTGAGTTTGTTTACCACTTGTTTTGAAAACGATTCGGTCACGGATCATCGCGATCGATCCGACGCGGGCAGGTACGGTACGGGAACTTCTGCTACCCGCCGTCGCATTGTGCTGATCACATGCACATTACGCAACCGCGATTGCTAATCACGGGGAGCTATTTTGATATTTGAGCGGGTTCGTATTTAGTCTGCGGCACAGTGCAAGCGTAGGGCACGAAATACTTTATTAATTATTTATTTATTTTTGCCAAACTAACAAATAGCCATTGCCATTGGACCTTTTACCCTAGCCGGTTTTTTATGGGTACCTCGTGTATATCACTTCCAGTGCATTTGAAGGTATCGAACGCGGTACACTTTCCTCGCGGGACGTGGGACAGAAAAATGTATAGACCCTTATTAAAAACACATTTCTCCATTACAACCACCACCCTTCTCAGCAAGGTGGAAAATCAAACAAACGTGCCGGTTCGCAAGCGACTGCATCGAACGTCGTCGAACTTGGGCCACAATTACTAGGGGAGCGCGCGTGTGGGACCGGTTAAAGCAATTGCTACGAGTCCTTAAAAAACACCCCGTCGTCATGACACATGGTAATGATATAAAAAAAGAGCGTACCCACCGCAGGAAGATTCTTATCGAACGAATCGAGAGCGCATTGTCTATAGTAATAATTCGTCTTCCCGTAACCGTCGTTCAAATAATTCGGAGCAAGCAGCCGGTCGGACCTGTGCTTATCCTCCCTAGACCCGCTTTGCAAGAAGCAACGTCTCCGTCGTACCCTCTTTTCGCACAATTTTCCATTTATTTATTTACTTGTTTACGGTCTTTATTAAACGCTTCGGGGACGAGTAGATAGAGGCAGAGAGAGAGAGAGAGGTCGATTGTTTATGATTATTTATGATGGGCTCCTGGCGTTCCGCGGAAAAATGATCGGTAGTTCCGCGGTTTTGCACGCAAAGGAGCAACCACGCGCGTTCATCTTTTGCTTGGTGGCGCGTTCCGGAAGTAATACGATTTTATTTACGAACTACGATGCTCCCGTATCATGCCACGTTCGTCGATTGGGGCGCGGTGAATATGTGTAAAAGCATTCGCATTTTTTTGTCTTCAATTTATGATTTTTTCACTCACCGTACCGTATGTCAACGTACAGAGAGAGAGAAAAAAAATCAAAAAAATAAATGTCAACACGAATCAAAGCAAGCTGGGGGATCGCGTGTTTTGTGGTGGAAAATCTATCGATAGGCCCACCATCGGCTAACACGGAAAACGAAATTTTGTCCCGCCGCGCGTGTTTGCGCACGGGACGACGATGCGGGCTTGATTTATGGGCACCCCACCACCATTTTCCACCCACCACCGTTTCCCGCACCCACCGCAGCCGCAATTCACCGCAAAGGGTAGTAAAAGTTTTGTGAGATCGAAATTTTTGGAGTAACCGAAATTCGTATATAGGCCAACAAACGGTAGGCAGGCAAACGCTACTATGGGAGGGAAAAGCGGGATGTGGGGAGGCTCAGGATGGTGGTTGGGTGGGAATCTCGTGGGTCGTCGGGTGCGCAAAATTTGATCGATAGCGCGCTTGCAGTAAACGGTGAGGATCGAAGGCAGAGGGTGCAGTAGCCGGTCGCTCCGAAGTTGGATGGTGCTCGCTTGGCCGTATTATGATTGGTGCCTGGAAAATCGCGGAACCATCGTTGGGCGAGCAACTACTTCCGTTTGCGGAGGCAATTTTTTTTTGGTTATTTTTTTTCGGTTTATCGGCCCGAGGGCATAATGGGAAAACATATTTTAAAGGCTCCAGAAGTGTTATGATTATACAAAATATCAATCGATACTCTTAAGATTCGAAAATCGCGTCGGAAGACGCTATAATTCTTCGCTAGCTTGGAAAATTGCTAGATCGAATCGACTTGATGATAATGATGCCAAAATCGGAATCCAGTTAAAATAATAATATTAAAAACGGAGACACAATGTTTTTTCAACTTGTACTTGATCTCTCCAAAACGTTATGATAATTGGTTGTTGTTAGTCATCCATCAAATGTGTGCTCTGCCTTTGACTGTTGTATTATGTGCTGCTGAAAAGTAAATCAATCACACTTTTCCTCAATCCCCGTACTGCAACATTCAACGTACAAGCTATGTACAATGGTTTGATTGGTGGTGCAATAACCTGCCAAGTGTATGATAGTGGACTCCAGAACGAACTTTGCATCGATTAGCGTGGTTGCGTCTGCAAAGTTTGCTGCCCATCGTACGCCTATCGTAATCGGCAAATCGACTCGTTTCGTTAGAGATTTACCACAAAACCACAACCCGGTGGGCGCTGCTTTGGAAAATAGATTTCCGCTTGCATGGGGCTTCCTGTTCCTATAAACGGCGCAACCTATACGTGCACGTTTTTTTTCTTTGGATTGAAAGAAGGTGTACCGCCGGAAGAAGGAAGCCGGACCCAAGCAGGAGCAAGCAGGAAATGATGGACGCACGATGAAATAATGATTGGTTCCGAGCGTGTTTGCTAATTAGCGCACGATAGACCATCGCGTGCCACCGCGAAACACCGAAAGCAATCATCGCAATCAAGTCAGAACCGTTTTGCATCGAGCAATGGCGTGGAAAATGGAATAGAAAATTGCAACGGAATTTTCCGCGCCACTTTCCCCAACCACTGTCTGTCTGTTGCTGCAAAAACCGCTGCTCGAAGCGCCAACTTCGATGGAGCTCCAATAAACGGTGGACGGTTGTTGCCGGGAAGGGGAAATATTATTTTTGACAGCTCACTGACAGCGTAAAGTGACGTTTGGAGACGACTGGAGCAACAGGTGTTGGAGATGGTGGAGCATTTTAAAACTTTGCTGCTCCTGTTCGTGGGTAACTGTTGGGTGGTGCTTACTACTGAGACACACACACACGCACGCCCACCACCCCCTGATAAAGTCATCGTTTTCGTACTTGTCTTAGCGAACACTGAACAGTAGCGCTGTGAAACCAGGCGCTCGCTATGGCCGTCGGTTCGCTCTGCAAGGCGTTATCAGCAGTTTGTGTTAGCCACTTCTAACCGGTTCCAGCGTCGTGGCTGATGAAACTGCTGGCCACGCACGGTAAGCAACACATAAGTGGAAGACCTCCGCCTTACATGGGCACCCCCGGTATCATTGCTAGCGGACTTCGATCTTTGATCCTGTGATTCCATCGGTGCCCGATTGTTGCCAATCGCGGAGCCGGTGCCAGTTGTTGGAGAATATTTGTAACAATAGATTTACTCCTACAAAAACAAGAACGCACGTGTTTCACTGGCAAAGCGCCACCCATACACGTGCTTTTGCCGAATGTGCTTGCCGGGAGGATGTCACGTTGTTCGTGTCACGTTTAATAGTTTTTTTTATTGTAAAAGTGTCTATGCAGAAGAAAATAAATACCTCATTCAATGGCAATACTCTAACCTCTTTGCTTAGAAATACTGTTTTATGCTAACGTTCTGTTGCCATCGCGCGATAGTAGTGGCTTGTAGCAAGTTTATTTTATTTTATTAGCAGAAGTTCCATCGAGAGAGTTTGTTATAGAAAAAAAACCAATCGTTATCGTTATGTTGCTTGCAAAATCAAGCAAAAGCCGACCAGTTTCTGCTGATTTGAACTATCGGCACAGTGGTCAATAATTCACTGGCACTTGAAAATATTTGCAAGTCGTTGCCTGATCCACCGGGAAAATGAAGAAACCATTAATGAATTTTTAAATTTTACTGTATTAGATCATGCACTGACCACAGCTGGAACAGAGTCTCCGTACTTGCAAAGCTACTTGGATCCTGCAAAAATTTGACACATTTTTCTTAGTGCGAATGGAAGATGGAAGAGGAAAATTGTTCGCTGCGTGTTTGTGTGGAAAATAAATTTAGAAATAGAAATAGAAAAAAGGTATTCTTTAGCAGCGCGAGTATTGGACTCAAGGACATATGACTCATAAAAAGAAGATTATAACCGTTGGCCAACTAAGATTCGACTACTGGTAAAGGTTATTTTAATATTCCATAAATGACATGGACTCGTTTCAAAACAACACACAACATGTCAACAAGCTGGCTCAAAAGTGTTTTTTTCTGTCTTTCTTCTCAAAATAGCTGTTTACCAGTTCTGTAGGAAAGGCCCAGAATCCGTAACACCAAACCGGGAATGCGATCGTTTGTACTTTGACCAGGCAGGCTACTGCGATGTGAAGCCATTGTTGCCGACGTACCAAAGCAACGATGATGCAATGTTCGTTACCGCCTCCTAAGCCACACGACAAACTATGTCGCCTGGGAGAAGACGTTATCGGCAAACGGTCGGGTAGTGGTTTGAGTTCAAAGTTTCCCCAGCATCCGAACGACCACAATCGGTCGATCGAGCCTCTCTCGCTTGCTCGTGTGGGTCTGCAAGAATAGAAGATCGTGAAGGCCGGCGCCGGCTTTACCGGAGCTGATGAACCAGCATAGCAACACCGGTTGATGCTGGAGTCGACCGGTTTGGACGCATTCAGCACGCAGCGAGTGAGCGCGAGATGGGCGCGGCCTCGGCCAACCGGAAGCAGCATGATGGCGCTTATCGTTCGCACTTCGCACCGTCGCACTCGCGAAAGAAGTGGATGCAGTGATCCTACTGCAACGCCCAGCACCAACCTCATGGTGATCACGTGCGGCCAGATGGCGTCCGGGTAATCGCCAGCAACATCAACGGCCCGAGTTGGATCGAGAATTTAAAATTATGACAGCCTAGCTAGTCCCCTTTTCCGCCGGTTCTCGCGCGTGTGTGTGTGTGTGATTGGTGGGGTTATCTCGTGTGGGTTCACTCCGTGCATCATGCAGTCAAACGATGATTTTGGCAATGGAACAGAACCCGCACCATTATCGGCGGTTCGCATCGGTTTACCCGATTTTACAACACGAGCGCAAATCTAAATATAAATCATCGCCCTACTCCTACTTCCCCTTATCGGGTGTGCAATCGGGAGGACAGGTACTTCTAGGGGCAGGGTATTGGCCCATTAGTCATTCGCCATCATCGTTCTACATCAAACAAATTTCCCAATCCAACCGAGTTGGCAAATGTAGTTGACAAATGTACCCTTCCGGGGAGGTGTATCAAAAAAAAGAAAAACGGGGCCGGGGGAACTGCCTTCCCGAAATTCAAACCACTAAACTATCCAGTCAAAGTCGCAGGCAGGCAGGAAGCGAAGGGCACGATTTATGTATGTGACCCGTTTAGGCAGCGCAGCGCGTTTTGGATCTGGATCTATTTGTTCCACGCAACCCGTGTACGAAGCTTCGAGTTTTCACGTTGATAATCGATACCAAACCAACGTTGGTCCTTGCTCTTTCACATACACACACACGCCCGGGAGTTCCGTGGTTCCTCGTGAGGAGCTTTCAACAACAACGGCGCACAATCATCCTGTGTTTTTTTTTCTTCCCCCGTTGGTGGTTGTGTTCATGTCTGGTGGTCGTTCTGTAGGCCTTCCGGAAGCCTGCATTCATGGATGGTGTTTTCACGGTGCGAAACAGGATTGCTTGCAGTGGGAACGGGCATAGAATCCTCCGCATCCTGCGGGAACGATCGTTTTAAAGGCTCCACAAGACATCCGGACATCCATTTCCATGCATGTACTAAAAAACTATTCGTTTGTTCTAGTCACGATTGTAGCACCAGAAGCAAGGTAACATACTAAACCAACACATTTGCAAAATAAGCACCGAAAAAGCACCCAATCATGGGAGAAAAAACTTACGCGCGACATCGCACCCACGTTGTGGCGAAACTTTGCGAAATGTTCCAGCAAATAAACGCGACACTTGACACAGAACTGCTCGAACTGTTGTGCACCGAGTGGAGAACCACCGCCTGCTTTGTTTCGCTTTGCCTTGCTGCTACTGCTGGTATCGAAGATGAGTCTAACACCACCGGAAGATGGGTCACGATCTTGCCAAGCACCACCGGCCGAACCGGTCCCGCTCCAGAGGGCTGCCGTCGCACTACCGTCAGCACTAGCAGCAGGAGGCTCAGGTGGCGCCCGCAACCAGCCCTGCCCGTCGCCCGCTAGGTACAAACTATCCACCAGCTCTCCACCACTGGCCACACCGACCGCTGACACTACCACGCTGCTGCCACTACACGACGACACTACCACGCTGCTGCTGCTCCCTGCTGCTTGGGGTGGCCGATCCGCTGCGGCTGACAAACGACGAGGAACTGAGCCACCAGCGCCCGGCGCGGATCCTTTTCTAACATCCTGTGCACCGCCGGTGGCAACCGCCCCGCTCCGGTGCCGCCGCTTGGTGCAGAAGATAATTTGTTTATCGTTCACCTTGGTAGCGAAGCATAGATCGCCGATTTCGACCAACGACACCTGCACGCTGCCACCGCCGCTTCCTGACATGCGCCGTTCCAGCTGCACGGCCTGTTCGAGCAGTTCGAGGCAACGCGCTCCGACGACGCTCGCTGAGGCCGCAGGTGGCGGAACTGTTGACATGCCGCCGTGCGTTACCTGGGTCGGTTTCATCCTGCTGGCGGGATGTTCACGCTAGAGCGCTGGCTGGCAGCACTGCTGCTCAAAGACGATGGTTGCTGAGATTGTCACAAATCATGCTCGCGTTTTCCTGCACCGAAAAGTCCACCGAGTGGAGTTGAAGTTTGAAGAAGTTTGTGCACAACGTGCTTGAAAAGTAATTTAGAAACTTGTTTAACGGTCACTACACCGACACAAACACACACACACATGCAAAACACTCTTGAATGAAGGTGAAACTATCGCCGTTCTTAAGTAAATCGTTGCCGCATAAAGGAAGATGAACACACGGTGCAGACTGGGTTTGATTTGAAAACTAAGTACTCGAATCGACTTTAAACCGTAGTATTCAGTTCCGAACGAGGATAAGCAGGTAGCAGGTTCCGGCACCGAAGGTCCAACGTTGACTGATGTATCGGAATGAACCGGTGAACTAGGTCAGCGGAACTACCGTGACTTCGACACCTCCCACGGGGGCGTTTGTGTGGGCGATTGACTTGCCCCAGCAACCAAGGTGATGATGATGAATCAGCAGATAACAGCAGATTCGCCACGGCATGCCTGCGATCGATGACGAGCCCGTGTGGATTTGCAGCACCCGGTAGTAGCGTATGTGTTCTATCGCGGCGGCGGCGGCTCCTGTCCGCGCGCTATTCGTCATACCGACGAAGGCTTTCGTGGGAGCATACGGTAGGCACTTTCCCATAGAGGCAGTGGGCTCTTATCAACACGCTCTGCTCAGGGTCCGTGTCCGTTTGCGGCCGAAATCGGGTACAGAAGCGACCACCGAAAGAAAGCCTGATCTGCGTCAGCCTGAGAGCTTTCCAGAGAAGAAAACATCCGGCCGCGCCTAGCCGCTGGGGGTAGGGTAAGCCCGTACCTGTAGCCGATAGTACAACCCAGCTAGACGCGTACGCGGTATGCGCTGATAAGCCAAATATAGCCCGGTTGAAGAGCGAGCGGCCGGTCCTTTCGGCCGCCTTGTGTCTTGTGAAGATGGCTAGTCAAACAAACAAACAAAAAAAAAACAGCTCGATGCGACTAGCAAACAAATAATGTGACTCCCGAAGAAAGCATAACAAAAACAAGCCCGTCAAAAGTTTCGCGAGTTCGACGACTTGGTTCCGGGGCGATGGTTGAACTCAGTGGGTCAACATGGTCTAGCGCTGCACGGAGTGTCATTCGGCAGACGGAGTTCATTCACTGCGATTAAAAGAATGTTGCCTCATACTTATGGGCAGCTGAATCTCACCCTCCGAAGCGGTAATCTATGTCGGTATGATAGTGTAATAATACGAGCGTCACTTATCGTAGTGGAAGAAATACATTTAGAGCTAGAAACATCAGCAAAAACGAACAAATCGTCAGAAAAGTGATGTAGGTTGAAGACTGACCGTCATAAAATGCTACGAAAAATCGAATAACCTCTTGTATCAGGTTCACTATCCAAGTTTTGCATTACAAAGTGTCCTGTGAATAAGGAGGGAAGAAAATGATAACGCGGATACAATTTGTAATGGGGAAAACGCCGTACAGTTTCCTCACCGGAAGAGTATTTATTCCGGTGTCTTATTCGGCATAATGTGTATGGAGTTTGTATGGAGAATTAGGACATTTGAAGAGTTTATGCTCATACTACTTCAATAAAAACGAAACCTGCTAGTTCGACTTACT
>JXXB01030136.1:0-14368 GCA_000956275.1 Anopheles koliensis | reverse complement strand
GATTCCAGACAGTATGAGTTGGTAAGTTTGCTAAACACCCCAATATCATCGTTGTTTTCAAACTCTGCACGCAAAGCCATAGTTGCTGTTGGTTTATCTGTTTCTTTTGCAGTTCAGAACAAGCAATTTCACGTAAATCTGGAGCTTTTTCGCGATTTTTTATCACTTTTTAGCCGGGAACACGCGATCGATTCTTTTTTTAAAAAGAGGAAGAAAATAACACATAAACAACATCATACACAACAATCCGGGCCGTCAAAATTGTCAAACTGTCAACTGTCAATATTATTTTGCTGGTAAATAAACCAAGATTGATAGAGAATATTCACAAATGAGGTGACATGCAAAAAAGTTAAATATTTCTTGCACGTGCTGGTGAAATATTTCGCTTTAAATTAAAAATTACAACTGATGACGGTTAGTCTCGCCAAAGTGGTTCTTTCCCATCCAACTATTATGATCTCTCAAATGAAACAAAGCCATATGTTCAAACATTGAGTAAATTTATTATTTACGACAAGAAGACATGCGTACCGTTCGATTATTTGTATATTTTTGTGTTTCAACTTATAATCAATGTTAAAAGGGGAGCACTATTAGAATCTATAACGTATGGCGCTTCACGATAGGTACACGTTTAGAATGTTTCATTTGCTGTCAAGTAACCGAAGTGTAGTTTAGTATCGCAAATCTTGTTATTGCCACTATTGACATCATTTATTTGCTGTTTTCGAGTGTTGAAAATTCAGTTTGCGTCAAACAAACAGGACGTTGAACCGGCATTAGATCGGTCTTTACCTTAGTCAAATGAAACGATCGGTTAGGATTACTATCAAGGAAAACAAATATTAAATGCACTGGATGGTGGATAAATGGTTTACGAGGTGGGTTGTAGGAAACCCAACATCGCTTACAACTAAAACGTTTCTTACAAAAATCTTAACTTACTACCGTGCTAACGTTAGTAGCGAACTCAAACCAAATTAAATCAATTACAAAACTGAAATCCAAAGCAGTTAGAAATAGGAAGAAACGAACACCATGTAAAAATGATTTTTCTTTTGCGTCTTCTACATCCCGCACACGCGTGCACGCAAAGAAAACGTAACTGTTTAAACGGACTACTGCTCATGTATTCGCTTTTTTGGCACAAATATTATCTAATTTTCCATCTTGCACGTAAGACATTTCATGTTCTGCGAAGTTGTATGTATGGTCGTACATTAAAAAAAAAAGAAATTCTCGTAACTATGCTTCTGTTATGAACACATCAAAATTGCTTAGGTGCTTGTCGCGTTGACCTGAACATCCCGGCCAAAACCTTACGTGCACTGGCGATAGCGCTCCGCGTTGGTTTGGATCGTCTGCAGATAGAGTGTGATACTTTCGGTAAGCTCGTTCAGCTCCGCCTCCAGTTTCTGCATCTCCTTCTCGTTCGATTTGTAAATGTCGTCCATGTCTGTTGGAAGCAATCAGTAATGATTATAAGGGAGGATTCATCGATAATTCGTTACTGCCGGATTACTTACTCTGCAGCGCTGACAGCTGAGTAGTCGTGTCAACGGTGATCTTGGACGCACGGTTCAGCAAGTTCTGGGCACGCTCTCTGGAGCTCTCCGATCGTCGAGCTTGGGCAGTGAGCGATTCATTGGCAGTTTTGAATTCGTTTTTAAGCTATAAGTAATGACAAAGCGAGGCGTTTCGTAAGCACGGTTTAAAGCAGAAAGAAGCATCGCTTCTACCATCCACTGCATACCTGCGTCGCACGTTCGTGCGCATTGTTGGCCGAGTCCTTCACATCTTCCGCCTGCTTGTTGATATCCTTCGCGTCCAGCTCGTTGCGGATGTTATCCTTCTGGAGCTGTTCGAGGCGCGTGTGCAACGCGAGCACCGCATTCGCCGTTGAGTTAGCACGCTTCTGAGCATCCTCCGTTTCCTTATCGATCTGGAGCCGGAAAATAAAGCCAACATTAGATACCGATGTCTTACCAAACCTTTCTTTATCCGATTTTACCTCCTCCAAATCAATCTGAGCTGAAGCGATATCGGCATTTGCTTGCTTTATAGATTGGCGTGCCTTCTTCTGCGCATTGTCCGCATCATCCAGCGCCTTCGTAATGTTGAGCACACCGGCAAGCACCTTCTCAGCGCGATCCCTAGACAGAATAAACAATTCATTTGAATACCACGCAAGCTATGTCACATTAGCGAATTACACACTTCTTATCGACCGCATCCGCTTTCAGTATCTCGACGCGACGCAGATCGTTCTCCGTGTTGCGAATGATCGACTCCACGTTGACGAGATGGGACACAGCGTCCTGGATCTTCTGCGCCAGCTCGTCGATCTGATCCGGATCGAGCTGCAGCGTGTAGCTCATAACGCGGTCGATCAGCTCGCGCATCTCACCCGGCGATGCGGTCGTGTTCTCGATCATATCCGACAGTTTGCCAACCAGCACGTTCGCACGGTCGATAAGATCCTTCGTGTTCTCGAGATGTGCTTGCGTTTCGTCGTGCGTCCGTTTTGCCTTCTTGTATGACTCCGACGCATTTGCCTTCGCTTGTGACATCTGCGCGAAAAAAGAAACCAATCAAGAGCTAGACTATGTTTTACTCCATACATGGCAAAGAACGCTAGCACACTTACCGATCGTAGAATGTCATCCGCCAGTTCCTCCTTCTCCTTAATGTTCTGCTCGGTTTTCTTGGCGAAATCCAGCGCCTTCTCCGACATCGTCAGCGCTCCCTGCTCGCACCGCAACCCACCGCATCCGTTCTTACAGCCCGCACCACCGCAGAACTCATCGCACGGATCGCCGCGCCGATCGCAGATGCGCTGGTTCAGATCCGGCATGTTACCGTTCAGCACATTCAGCTCCTCCTGATACTTCAAGAAGGCGGCCTCGTTATTCTCATGGTTGCGCACCATGTCGGCCTGATTCTTGTTGATCAAATGCTCCGCCCGGCGGCAGTAGTTCTCCGCCCGGCTGTTGATCGCCGTAATGTTCATGTTCGTTTCACCCAGCAGACTCACGCGGTACCATGCGTCCCGGGTCAGATTCAACGCACCCTCGATGTTACCCTCCTGCAGCATGGTCGCGTTATCCTTCAGGTAGTTCGTCATCTGCTTCACCTCGTCCGCTCGCCGTTCGAGGTTCACGATCTCGATGTTCGCCAGCTTAATGCTCGAGTCCGTCTCCTGCACCTTACGCTCCGACTCCTCCAGGTTGCGCAGCGACTCCTGCATATGGTTCCGGATGCGTTCGATCTCTCGTCCGATCGATTCGATCTCCCGATCCGAGATGGTGTTGTTCAGCAGCCCTTCGATCTGGGCAATCTTCTTCGACATCGAGTCGAACTCCTTCTTGTACGCACCGGTCGCACCGAGCTTCTTGATCGTCTTCGCCTCCTCGATCGTGCGATCGGTTTCGTCCCGCAAGCCGTCCAAAATCATGTCCCAATTGTCGAAGCACTCGCCGCAGGCATCACAGTACGGTGCTTGGCCGAGGTAGCCACGAGCGCACTGGTCACACTTGTAGCCACCGATGCCGGAATTACAGGCGCACTTGCCGGTCACTCGGTCGCACTGCTGCGTCGCAGATCCGTACGCGTTACACTCGCAAGCTGCATGGAAACAGAAAAGAAACAGTGGCATACAGTGGCAGCGGATAGAAAGAAGGACAACAGCATGTGAATACATACGTTTACACTCCACGTTCGGATCACCCCAGAAGTACGCCTCGCACTGATTACACTGCCGACCACCGAATCCAGGTTTACATGTACACTGTCCGTCATACTGTGGGGAAAGGCGGGCACAAATTGCGTTTCAAATACTATTCTACAAGTTTGGAAGATGTAACAAAAAAAAAAGTAAATACAGAACGTACCGGATTACACTGCTCACTCAACGCCCCAACCGGATCGCAACCACAGGCCTCACATCCCTCGCCACTCGCAATCTTCCAGTGGTTTTCGATGCACTCGTCGCAGTACTGTCCCTTGACGTTGTTCAGGCACGGGCACTGGCCCGTGTACCGATCGCAGTGCTGCACCGTCTGGTTCGTCCCAAGCAGGTTGCAGTCGCACGCCCGACAGTCCTGCCGCAGCGCATCGCCGTAGTACCCATCCCGGCAGTACTCGCAATGGTCACCCTCCGTGTTGTACAGACACTGCAGACATCGGCCCGACTTCGAGTCACAATTGCCCGGACGCTTCGGGTCGACGTTGTTGCTACAATCGCACTGCTGACAGAGACCGCCCGGTTTCTCCGGGTTGCCGTAGTAGTTGTCCGCGCACACGTCGCACCGCGCCCCGGAGTAGCCTTCCTCGCACGAGCAGATCACATCGTTCGTCGACGGGTGCAGATAGCACTCGTTCGCGTACGAGTGGCCCGACGCAACCGTGTCCGGGCAGCGGCACGGCCGGCAACCGATCGACGAACCGAGCAGCGGATTACCGTAGTACCCGTTGATGCACCGGTCACACTTCCAGCCCTGCGTAAAGTCCTGACACTGGAGGCACTGGCCCGTCTTCGAGTCGCACGTCGGCGTGTGTCCATTGCACTCGCAGATCTGGCAGTTCGGGAAGTTCCAGAAGCCCGGCTGGCACTGGTCACACTCCCGGCCGTACGTGTTCGGATGGCAGTTGCACTGTCCGGTGATCAGATCGCAGTCGTTGTCCTTCGAACCGATGCTGTTACAGTCGCACGCTTTGCAACCTTCCGGCCCGAAGCCGTACGTACCGGGTGCGCACCGGTCACACTGCCGCCCGACGACGTTCGTCTTGCACGAACAGTAACCACCGGATTCGGCGCACTTCTTGCTCTTCGAACCGGTCGGATTACAGTCGCAGGCTGCAACAGAAGAAGCAGAACAAAAAACACGCTCAAGTGAGAACACAACACCGTACCGTTGTTGCAGCTGCTAACAAGTTTCTAGCTCCACCTGCCCGGGATCGATGTCCTGGCCAATGCAGTAACTCAACCATCCGAAGCTCATCAGCAACAGAAAAAATGTTCCCTTTAACGGCACCATTTTTTCACCGGCTGCGCTCCGCGTTGTGTCAACATAACTACTCTAGTTCAATCGAAATTCAGGGCAGCTAATGTCACACACTACTGATAAGATATAAAACGAAGATATCTCGCTTCGGTGACGCAATCCAAGCCACAACCGGCTGGTACTTACGGGTGGCACCGTTGTTGATGTAGGTACTGATTGTTTTCAGCAAATCCCGGCACTCATCCGGCGCGTTCATGATGTAGTTCAAATGGTAGTACGTTTCGTTGCAGCCACGATCGACGTACTCCCGGTGGCGCACCTCCGCCTGATGCGAACCCTGCAGTATGGGCGTGATTTCGATGCGCGGTATCAGCACGATCGAATCGATCAGGATCTGCGCGGTCGGATTGTCGTCGTACGGTTCGTGCCGCTGGAACGACACGATGAACTTGTACGTCTTGCCGCTCTCCAGGCAGATGTCGTGCAGGGCGATCGCGCTCGTGTCGTACTCGGACAGCGTGGTGGTGATGTCGCGCTCGTAGCTCGGATGCGAATTGGCGCACGGTCCCTCCGGATCGTACACCTCCGGCCGGACCACGGTCATGCGCACGTTCTCCCAGTCACCCTTCATCTGCGGCTGGTAGCGAATCATCACGTCGTAGTTCATCGTTTTGCGGATATCGTCCACGGTAAACTTCAGCTTCGTACCCTCCGCAGCGCGGATGAAGCCCGGCCCGGTAAAGTCCGCGTCACGATCATTAGCCCGCTCGCGCACCACAACCGAACAGTTTTTCTGGTAAAAATTGCAAGGAAATGGTGTAAAAATGACAGGTTTGACTTTCCGCAGCTCAATCTTACCTCTCCAACGTACTCGCAAACCTACAAAAAGGGAAATATAAAAAAAAACAATACCATCATGGTTAAACATCCACAAAGTTTTCCTGTCATTCGCACTATTCACTCACCGTGGACGGCACCTCCGCCTCGAGGATGCGATGCAGCATCGGGATGAAGTAGTGCTGCTTCGGTTCGCTACAGTCCCGGCCCTGCATATGCGGTCGGCACCGACACTGGCCCGTGATCACGTCACAGCTATTGTCCAGCGAACCACCCGGATGACAGTTGCACGGCGTACAACCCTCCAAGCTATCCGACAGCCCGAACGTTTCCGGCATGCACTGGTTGCAGTCGCGTCCCGTCACCAGCCGCTTACAGATACACTCCCCGGTGTACACGTTGCAGCCCGAGTTGTTCACCGTACCGAGCGTGTTGCACGTGCACTGCTGGCAACCCTCGGGATTGTTCTCGTCAAAGTTCCAGAACCCATCGCGGCACTGATCGCACCGGCGTCCGTGCACGTTCCGCTTACAGTGGCAAGCTCCGGCCACGATGCCGTTCTCTTCGTCCGCGATCGAGTCACAGATGCCGTCATCCAGCGCACCGCGAGGATCGCAGTCGCACGGTTTGCACACGTACGGGCTCTGAATGTCCTCCACCGGATCGCGGTAGAAGAACGGGGCGCACTCTTCGCAGTGGTAACCCTGCGTGTTGTGCTGGCAGTTATCGCACACACCGCCGCTCACACGTCCCGAATGCTCGTACACGGCCTGATCGAAGTGGCAGCTGGTGGCGTGGTTGTTGCAGTTACACTCTGTCCACGATAACAGACATTAAACGTTAGACGACACCTCATACAAAAGAAGAAAAAAAACGGGCACACGAACTTACTTTTACAAGCGTTTGTCTGCTTCCCCAGTGCCGGCTTCCAAGGCAGATCGTTGAAGAAGTCCTCGCACTCCTCGCAGTTCAAACCCTTCGTGTTGTGCGTACACTCGCACCGTCCGTGCACCATGTCGACCGTGTTCCGGACACCCTCGAGTGGCAAACAGCGCGACGCATGCCCATAGCACGAGCAAGACCCGCGCACGATCATGTTCGAGATGGCGTAGTAGTACTTCTCCTGTATCTCATCCCGATCGTCCAGCAGGTTGTCACCGAGCGAGTGCAGCTTGGTGAAGTTCACCCGCAGGTTGGTCATTTTCAGCATGTTCTGCACGTGCTCGGCGTACGGGTTTTCGATGTTCATGTTCGGCGGTAACACGCGGTAGATCACCTCACCGTTCTTCGACGGTTCCACGCCGGAGTAGCGATGGTCGCAGATCACGTCGGTGATGTTTCGGGCGACGAGCGGGGCGTGCGGAAACGACTCCCGGCAGCTGTGCGCGAAGTACTTGTACACGTGCCAGGTCTTGCCGAAATCGTACGAACGCTCGATCAGCATCGCCGCCGGTCGGAACGTCGCGAACACGATGATCAGATGGGTGAAGTGGAACTCCGCCTCCAAGTCCAGCTGGATGGTCACATTTTCACGCCCGTTCTCCGACTGCCACCAGGTTTGCTCGACCGTGCTGGATGGAGCGAGTGAAACAACGAGTATGTTAATGATTTCGAATCAAAGTGGAGTAAATTAAAGAACGTTACTTTCTAGAAAATATAAGCAGAACAGTTCTGGAACTGTCAATATAAACATTGCTGTCATGCAACTTTTTTTTTACATCGCACTTTGTAAACTATATGCATCCAGTTCCTGACATCACCATCGACCAAACCTCAGTAGCAGATGATGTCATAACCTGCACTACTATATCGTGCACTGTTTGTGAACAGCCGAAGCTAAACCAAACAACCAACCAATCGATCACGCGCATCCCCAGACCGGCGGCAGATGTGACGATCCTGTGCCGATGCTTTTTAGTCATCGTTAAATTTTGACAACATCTACGCCGCTGCTGCAGTACACAGCAGATGGAAAACTCCCCATCCGTGAGCGTGTGTGTACAACTTAAAGTTATTTGCACACCCGTGTGTGTTTGCATTCGCTGGCCATTGTGTTTGTTTATCCGCGGGACTCCGGCACCGGCCTTGCCGCGCATAAGCAAACTGACTACAATATTCTGGTCTTATCTGCGTAGACACCACGTATGGCATGTTGCATCCGAATATATCTGTGTTGGTGTTTTTTTTTATCTTTTTTTTATCAACCAAAAAGAAGCAAAAACTGTTCAGGACCACCTACCCCGGCTGCATCTTGTAGATAATCTGCCCGATCCGATGGTTGCGCATCGGATCGTTCTCCGTTTCGCGGCGCGTATCGCAGAGGAAGCATTTTTTGTCCTCCAGATGGGACACGATGCAGTAGCGTTCCGGTCGTATCGTACCGCAGGTGGACGATGCCTCCAGCCGGTTTTCGCGCCCTATCAGCAGATTGCCCGTAGCCGGATAGCACGAGCTCTGCTCGCACGGATGCACGCGGTGGATTGGCGGTCTGCTGGCTGCTGTTTTGAGGCGATCCATGGCGATCGGTCCGGGTACCATCGTTCCCCGATCGCATCCGTAAGCAAACCGAAGAAAGAGAGAGAGAGAGGGAGAGGGAGAATCATACCAAATGTGTTAATATAATCTTCATGTGATTTATATATAGAACCAGATCATTCAAGAAAACCATCCACCCAACCAAAGCACTGGACGTAAGAGGAAAGGAAAACGGAGCGGGCAACGATCGTAGCTACATGTGTGAAAACAGGGAACCTGGAAGCACGTTCTGTAAACAACACCTTCCGACACGCCCACCCCCAAAGGAAGAGACTGCGGGGAAGATCGGCTTGGTTCTTGGAAGTTAGAAACCAGATCGAACATTTGGCGGACGGGCCAAATGAGAAGTCTTTCGTGGATATAGCGCTTGAGAGGAATCGGTGTTAGCACATACACCACCAGGGTTAAAGCTTGGGGTCGAGCGGACTGTGCGAACCGGGAGGGGACCACCATCTAATGACATCTCCTACTGGGTTACCCAATTTGGCGGCTATAGTTTGGTGCGCTGCTGCCTTAACGACCTGGTCGCAGATCGCCACGTACGCTGTTGGATGTTGTTAGTGAGCTTGTACTTCGGAGTACTTCGGAGTTAGTACGGGGAACCGGTACGTTTGTTTACTTCGCCACGCGCTAGAGGAGCGTTTGCCAAACGATGACGTAACGACGACCCGCCAAGGCCACCCCAATTCGATGGAGCCTACAAAAGGGGATACGGCAGCACCCTACTACCCAGGAAAGAGGGGGAGAGATAGCTGGCGTTTGCACATTCCAGGTCATAATGCTGGAGCTTGCTGAGTGGGAAGTTGAAATGAAGCGGTAACAAGATAACCTCCTGCACGTCCCAGCTGCCATGGGCCTTGATATCGATGCTGGTGTTGCTGTTGCTGCTGCTGCTCCTGGTGTTGGTAGATCCGGTGTGCCTGATGCCGCTGAGAATGGTAGGTTTTCTTCATTCCTACTTCGTCACCCGGTGCCAACATGCCCGGCGGATAGAAGATCGAGTTATATTTGTTGTAGTTGATGTGGTTGTTAATCATGCCGGTGTACTGCACCGTGTGCAAAAACTGTTCGCCCAGTTCGTCCTGCTCCTCGTCGACGAACTCCATCGAGCTACCATCGTCGATCGGTGGCTGATCACCGCGCAGCACGAGCGGATGGCTCGTGGCGACATTACTGACGTACGTGCTAGGCGACGCAGCTGCCACCACGGACGGATCTGCTTGAACGGGGTCATGCAATGGGTGCCGCGCGGCAATGGGTGAGATTAGAAGTTTAGAGTGTAGAAGAATGTATTGACCAAATGAATGCTAACACAAGTTAGACACAAAACACACAAATCATGCATCCAAATCATCATCCCTTACTGGCGACTCTCAAACGGAGCAGCTTTCGGAAGTTCTTGTATGAGTTAGCTCAATAGGAATACTTACATCGATTACTGCTATACAAGCGACGTTGTGCATTGCTACTTAAAATTAGACCTGTGAAGCATAAAACGCATCAATTTAGACTTTATTCCATAAGCAGCTTCAAATGACGACCGAGATACTCACTATGGAAAATAAATAAATTAATAACTACGTATGCTATACATGACGATCCTATTTTGGCCATCGTTGCCACGGCCAGCTAGACATGGGTAGGACGTTAATATAACGTCCCTAATCTGAAACGAGTATAGTAACAAAAAAAACACACACAAGATTTAGTTCATGTTATGTCTCTGTGTTCCATCTTCGCTCTACTCCAATTATAAACCGCCCAAAGAATGAGCATCCACGCGGATTGGTTCTTAAGCTACACAGCGATAGTGTATGGTGCGCATGTGTTCGTATCCGGTGATAAGAGTTGCTGATGCTGGTCTTGTGAAACCAAGAACAGTTCCTTGTTTCGCCTCTGGTGCTTCACACAAACCGTGCGGCACCCATTTTGCTCTCGCGAGCCGGCGATAAAGCCCCAGCGGCAAGACGTGCCAGCGCGGGCGACGACGTCCGGAGGTACTAATTCCGGCCCTGTATGCATATGAGCACATGGCACATGGTACTTTCGGCTGTGCGGGAGAAATGTCGGAATGTGTTTGTTCATGCATTGCTTAATGTGTTCAACAGTCCGTTGAACTGAGACAGCTCGACGGCTTTTTGAGATAAATAGCTATGTTTGCTGACTTTGCTTTATCGAAAGCGTACACATGGTGCAGAGGAGATACCCCAAGTCCGGAGGAAGTAAAACCATGCAAATTGTTGTTCGGAAAGTGTGCTTTAAACTACTCATAATCGAATATTATGAATAGGGTCAAAATAATGTTTCCTAGTTGGATTGGATCTGTAAGATCTTGTATATCTACATTCACCAAAAAAACGACACAAAACTGAACAACCCCAAGTGCACTGTTTGCTCTACTTAATTTTGCTAACATCTCCCAATTAGCAGCACACTATTAGCACCATGACACGGTTGTTTCCCTTAGTGTGTTCCAAGCGGCCAGTTGAACAACCTATAGGTGCTCCCTCCAAGTGCAAATAACACTCGAGCGTGTGGTTTATTTTCCACCGAAGAAATTCAACACTATTAGCAAAAACATGTCCTCCATAGCTTTGCAATCCGGCGCACCAGAATCAAGCACATTGGCACAAACCACTCCGGCATGGTGCATTTCGTTTTAGCTTGTGAAGCATAATTCCCTAGCGGTTCTGGCGGAGTGTATTGAGCAAAATAATCAACATATCTGAATGAAATACATGGTACTTGTTACTCTTCCTCTTACGCAGTGGCCATGAGAACCCATGCAGTAGGCGATCCCCTAACGGATACGGTAAAGCGCAGCAGCGCCTTATGCTTTTGCTACACTTGCATTTTTTATGAGTCTACGCCTGCTGCGGTCGGCAACACGGTCAGCGCAATTGCAAAAGCAACCAGCGCACGCGGGAGGAAGAACTTCCGGCAGATTTTTATCGCAAGCAACCCGCTACAAAAACCACTTGACGTTTGATATCAATTAAACTGTACGGCGTTCTCGGGCCACTAGCACTAGCAGGGGTGTGAAATTTGTGGCAAGCAAATGCTGGCCATGGCCGTGAAGGAGCGTACGGCACAAGGTAGATTGAAGTAATTCATCATACATTGTAACGATACGCGGTTCTTCACGAGTTATTATAACACAATTTTTTCGCGTGATAACGTCACGCGCTATATTTAGCTACGCTTGTGAAGTGAGAACATGTGTGAGGCAATCGTATGAACTCTTCGGCATATAACTACAACCTCTCCAGAGTACGATAAGTACACGTGTTTCACAGGCCAGTTTAACCGAACCAGCGTGTCTATCAAGTCGCCCGGATCCTTTTTGCCCTACCCCAAAATGGGCAACAGCAAACAAGTTTTCAGATCGAAAGCCTCCAGAATGCACGTCCCAAATCGGGAAACTTGATGCTGCCTCGTAACCTTTAGCAAACGGTAGAACGGAAGAATAGCATGCGATCGTAGTTATGCGACGGGACTTTGGGCCCTAAAAATTTGCCATGTTCTTGCGCCAAATGATCCAAACTAAGGTTAGATACTAGACACTTACTGTTCAGCATGCAATGATGTACCCAGCCACACATAAGCAGCAGGTGGATTCGTCACAAGCACGCGGTAGATTTTCCAAGCCGTCTAATTTGTCGTTGCTGCACTACGCACAAAGCACTTCACAGTAGGCACACTTTAACCTTCTATTCGAAACTGTCGCTATGCTGTGAAGATCAACAATCAGGTTATAATAAAATACATACTCTTACACCTAGAACTTTTTATCGCCAAAGTCTTCCAAACTAGCGGAAGTTCTAGACTTCGCTCCGGAGCATCGTTTGAGACTGCAGGTTCGTTGGCCACAGAGTTGCACTTTTTACGACACGTGCTGTCGGAGATGTCTGTCCATCTTCGTGTGGCGCAGATCACTCCGCAGGTCAGAACCAACGAGCGAACGAGCAGAGAAAAAAATAACCGCAGTTGGCGAAAATAAGCATAAACACACTGTCCGGAGAAGCATAAAAATACAAACACACACACTTATACACACAGATGGATGCCACTGCAACTGCCTTCGAACCTTTCACGCGGTCAAACCGTTCCCGAATCTCTGGCTGGAATCTTTCCCGTGCTGGATCTCGCGCACCACCAGAAACACCATCTGGCTTGTGTGCCTTGTGGAATCCGCTGATGCGACACACAGTCCACGGCAGATTCTCCGCTTTCCGTTCTTCAGACGTTTGTGGTGGTGGTGGTGGTGGTGGTGGTGGTGTTTGTGGTGGTGGTGGTGGTGGTGGTGGTGTGCCGCAAGATCAACACGATCGTCTGCCTCATGTGCCGACCACAGCATAGAAAAACACACAGCAGCGCAGCATAACTTTCCGACCCTTTTTTGCCGTGGGCGAGACGAAGAACGAACGGACGGACGGGTGGAGCGTGATCGGGAAATGCAACCGAGATTTCTTCGCACTCTTTTCAGCACAGGCGCGTTCGCGCTCGACACCGCGGCAACATCCTCTTCACTCCTCTCACGAACGGAACGAAAATCTCACCACCACCCGTCTCATTGTCTCACGCCACAACACATCATCCCGCTTGCTTGAATCGATCTTGGATTTTCGTGTCACTTTCTTTGCAATCCGTATTGATGCGCCGGGGGAATCTATGTTTTCTCTTGTTTTATGGAAATTACCACCAAAACCGATCACTGCTTCCAGTCACACACACACACGCGCACACCCGCAAACACATTTTTCTAACAAACATCCGAAACGGTAAAGTGCAGATGTTGGTGCACCAGAGATTTTGATCGTAATCCCAAGCAAAAGGTAACAAAACACACAAAACACCCTCGTTTCGTTTCCTCGCACCTTCGATCATCCGGTTTGTTGTTGTGCTGTAACTTTTCCGATACACGCCCTGAGAGCTTCTGGTTAGCAATCTGCATATTCTAATAACTAAAACACCAAGTATTACCACCTACAGGCGAAGACCCTGTCCACGGAACGAACGCACGACCGCGTCTCAACAATTCGGCGTACACGATCAGTTTACGGGCCTGCTCTCGACTCAAGAGTCGCGTTTCCTCTGAACCGACCGTAGCTGTAGGTGTGTGAGTGCGATCGCAAAAGCATATGTCGACTTATGCTCGATCGATCGCACATCGTCGGGAGAATGTTGTTCATTATTTCTATGAAAAATTTTCATTTAAATAAAAATTTTGAAATTGCATTCATTAATATTGAAATTATTGGAATGCGAAATTAAAAATAAATTTGTTTTATTCAAACTTAAATTTTTTTTCTTTGCATTTTTGTTTTACAATTTACCAACAACAATTTTAAAAAATATAGTAATGAACCATAATATTGCAATTCTTAAAAATATGATTTTATTAGAAATTTGTACAAATATTTGATAGTTTCGTCTCATTGTGCCAAAATAAAACCGGGCAACTCGTTTCAACTAACTACTACTACTACTACTACTACTACTACCAACTAACTACTACTACTACTACTACTACTACTACCTAGAATTATCATGTTCCAGCAGACTTCCACGCACTATTACGAATTTGAAAACTTATACCACTAGGCGGTAGTTCTTATCATGCCTTTCGTACGGCGGAAAGTGTGTAAAATGTTCAAACGATTTCCTACTTCCTTCTTCCCAGACCACCGAGACTTATCAGCAGCGTCAATGCGTGCAACACCCGGACCCGCGGTGTCCAGTTGGATGGGTACAATGTAGCCTCTTGTTAAAGGTCCGATGGTATAAGGAGCGATGGAAGTAAAAGAAGTACTGTAGGAGTGTAGCATAAGTCAAACATTGCCCTCCCACCGATAACCCTTGCGACAACAGCCGGGTGTGCGTGAGCGTGTGGGTATGTACTTGCTTGTGTTCTACTTATGCTCTCATCCAACGGAATCTTTGGAGCAGCAGGTGAACTCAGTATTGGAGAAATTTCGGATGTATTTGAA